>BDDC01001510.1:0-14448 GCA_001662425.1 Chlamydomonas sphaeroides
GGGTCGGGGTCGGGGTCGGGGTCGGGGTCGGGGTCGGGGTCGGGGTCGGGGTCGGGGTCGGGGTTGGGAAGTGGACAGGGCACGGCGTGCACGCAGCTAACGGCTCACGCGGGGTGGTGCCGCCATGCCTACCCCTTCGGTACGGCGAAGCCGGGGGTCGGAGATCGAATTCAGGAAGGACGACGCGAAGCAGAGGGTCCACACCACGCGTCGCTCCTCACACGGTCTCTGGCGTACCGCCAGCGGGGTGAACGCCTGGGCGGCCGCTGCATGACCGCCGTCGGACCGGACCCCGCCGCAGGCAACGAGTTCGGCCACCCCGAGTGGATCGACTTCCCCCGGTGAGCTACACTGCTGGTTCACCCTGCCGCGGGGACATGTACGGTGGCGCGCCAGGCCTGCTCCGCTCCCGGTCGCAGCTGCCGCTTGCGCGCCGCCGCAGCTCCCGCGTGCGGCTGCCAACACAGCGACAGGACACCGTAGCGCGCCAGGCCGACCCGCCGCCGCCGAGGGCGGGCCGCACGCTGACACTGACGCTGACGCTGACGCTGACGCTGACGCTGACGCTGACGCGCCGCCGGACTGCGAGTGAGCCTGCTTCCCCCCACCTGCCGCCGTCGGCCTCCGCAGCGACGGCAACAGCTGGTCTCACCACTACTGCCGGTGAGCCGGGCTGCGCAGCGCGCGAGCAGCCCCCAGCCGCCGCTACGGCGGTGGTGCAGCCCCCCCCGGCGGCACCGTGCACCCCTCACGCCGCTACTAGCCCCGCCTCACGGCCGCGTCCGCTGCTTTGCGCCGCACCACAGGCGGCAGTGGTCGCTGGCAGACACCGACCACCTCCGGTACAAGTTCCTGCAGGTGTGGGGAGTGAGCTGCGAGACGCAGCATGCCGCCGTGTGCTGCATGCACTGGCGCCCGCCTGTTGCGCCGACCGCCAGCTGCGGATGGGTGCTACTAAACGCGCTCCGCACCCGCTACGCCCGAGCCGACCGGCGGCTTAGCTGGCGCACCATCTGGCTGACGTCATACGGCTGTCGTACGCCTGCCGTACAGGCCTGGGACGCCGCCATGATGGGGCTGGACCAGCAGTACGGCGTGCTGTCGTCGCCGCACCAGTGGGTGACCCACATGGACGAGGAGCAGCAGGTGCGTGTGTGCGTCCTCTGGAACTGAGAACGTGAAGGCACATGTGGCGATGCGTAGCTACCCAAGTATGTCCTTGTATTCCTATTTGTACGGCGACCAACTGTAACGTCGTCGCGGGCAGTTAAGAGCGCCATGCCGACCTTCCTCGACCCCGCCCCCACCCCCAAGGTCCTGGTCTTTGAGCGCGGCCCGCTGCTCTTCGTGTTCAACTGGAGCCCGTCGGTTGACCGTGACTCGTACCGGGTGGCGGTGCCGACGCCCGGCAAGTGGCGCGTGGCGCTCGACTCAGACGCGTGGGACTTCGGCGGCGCCGGCCGGGTGCGTGTCACACGCCGGTGCCGTGAGCTGTGGCGGGTGACGGTGACGCAGGGCCGGGGCCGGCCGGAAGCGTTCCGACGGGCAGAGCGGCATGGCGCGGGGGTCCAGGCGCGTGACACCGGCGCTGCGTCGCGGTAGGTGTGACCAGCAGGTGTGACCTGCGGCTGCCGGCTGTGTGTGTTGTATTCTGCGCCGCGCTGTGCAGGTGGGGCACGACGCGGACCACTTCTCCGACCCCGAGCCCGCCGGCACCAGCCGCGACCGGGAGCACTCCATTAGGGTGCGTGGCGTGGGGGCGGGGTAGAGGGCATGCCTGGGGTTCTGACAGCGTGGCGGTAGGCCAGGTTGTCAGGTGGCCAAGAGCGATGCAGCATTTGCCGAGCGGGGTCGGCGGCGCATGACGTGCTGGCTGGCGAGGAGTCGGGCGGGGTCACGACTGACGCCAGCCCTGCGTGTGCCCGCACCCCCACAGGTGCTGTCGCCGTCCCGCACCTGTGTGGTGTACTACAACGCGGACACGCACGCGCCGCCGCCGTGGGAGGCACCGCCGCCGCCGGCGGCTGGGCACACGCCCAGCGCACCCAGCGCCGCAACGCAGACGGCGGGCGGACTGAGCCTGGGCAGCGGGGATGAGGTGGTTTGACGTCCTCCGCGACAGGCCGGCCTGCTGCGCCTGCTGGGTGGCATTAGCCAACAGGCTGACTGCCAGTTGAGGAGCAGCGCTACGGTTGCGGCGAGGGGCGAGGGGCGAGGGGCGCAGCGGCAAGGGGCGGCGGGGAGCGGTGCGCGGGCATGTCGCGAGCGAGTTGGCCGAGTTGGGTTGGTGGTACGGTGATGTTGCATCAAGTGGCATACACATTGTTCTGATGTTTTTGTAAGGCTAGCGTGGGGAACAGCATCGTTACGGACGCTGGAACTACGGTGTACGTGCAAGTACTGCCGTACCCTACTAGGGTACCACTTGAGCGACTGCCGTATCACAAGAGTACAGTATGCATTTTCTCTGAGATGCACCAGAATAACAGCTGTTTGGTTCTTTGGCTTCATTTCGTAAAGCACTAAGCTCAACACTAAACAATGGACGCCTGACTACTCGCGTGACAGCACCCCTTAATTGCCAGAACGATTCAGGACAGCGCTTCACACCTGCCAAACAAGATGCAGAGCGATAGCGACAGGGAGGCGTCGCTCGACGAAGAGACAGATACTGGCGAGAGCGATTTGGGCTCTGACGGGGAGAACTCTTCGCCAAAGAGGAGCCGCCGGCGAGGCACTGGGGCTGGCCGCAAGCGGCAACGGCGTCCGGAATGGACGCCAGAGGAGGTGAGCGATAAATGACAGTCATTCCCGCAATGTGCCGCGAGATAGCGCGCCACATCCCAGCGGACACTGTGACACGTCGCAATGGAGCTTGCAAGCCACCGCGAGGATAAGCGTTGCTCAAGGCGCGGGGCGGGTGCAGCCCATCGTTTGCATGGCGTGCCAGCGTCTGCTACGCCGCGACGCCGTTGAGGTCATGTCACGCCCGCTTAATTGCTTTCTGCAGGAGGAAGCGCTGGTTACGTTACACGCAACGCTGGGGTCTGCTTGGAGCCTGATTGCCACCAAGCTCGGCTCCCGTTTCTCGCGAACGGCCAATGAGGTCAAGGTGAGCCGCATAACATGCGCCACGGAGCGCCCGCGGGCCAACTGTTCGCACTGGTAACTTGTCGTCCTTAACCCGCGAATTGAACGACTTGCGCCCGTTTTCTCGCCTTACCCACTTTCGCCATCGCCATCGCCATCTCCTTAGAACATCTGGTAAGTGCGGCGCGGGAAGGCGGATATGGAGTGGCGGAGAAGCGGGCTGACTAGTGCGCTGCAACCACCTCGCCGCTTGAAGCCTACCTCCTCCTGCTGTGCCCATAACCCAGGCACTCGACTTTGCGCTCAAAGCAGCTGAAGGGCCGCTCCCTGCTGCGCGCCTACGCGTTGGCGCTCAACGGCCAGTGCGACAACAGCGAGACCCGCGCCGCGGCGCGAGACGCCGCGTTCCGGCAGAGCGGCCGGACCCCCGACAGCGCCCGCCACGCGGCGCCGCACCAGCCGCCACACGCCGCCTCCGGCCAGTCCTTGCCGGGCTCCACGCCCGTCGCCCTGCCGGCCCCGCTGCCCTCGTCCCTGCACCATGCGCTCCTCACCTCTCCGGGCGAGCTGCAGCCGCAGCCGCAGCCCGGCTTGGCGCAAGGCCACGGCCGCGTGCAGGCTCGGCCCGCGCGCTCCTCGAGCACCAACGGCGGCGATGCGCGGCTGCTGGAGGACTACGAGGAGACGGCAGGTGGGAGACTGATCCCCCGCCCCCTCTGCCTCGGCGCCGCACTCTGCCCCTCTGCATGTGTGCACTCCCGCTCGGCCTGATGCTCTCTCCCCGCATCAAGGAGCCGGGCACCTTGCTGCTAGCGATACCCGCGCGGCCGCCGCTGCACCGGCTGCATGCACTGAAGCGCCTAGGCACTCCAGAGCCCTAGGGTTGGCTCCGACCGCCCTCCTCCCCCTTGCGACGACGGCGGGTTCTGAGTTCCGCGATTTGCCCCCGCCCCCTCGAACGGCCCCCCCGCCGCCAGGCCGCCGAACGAGCGGCAACGGCTCCGGCTCTGCGCCCGTGCGCCCCCCCAGCCTGGGCCCAGGCCTGGGCCCAGGCGGCGGCGGCGGCGACGTGCTAGCCCTGCCGCCGCCTCTGTCGACCACGGCCCGCTCGCCCGACTCATCTGCCAGCGGCGACATGTACGGCGCGCAGTCGGCGTCGCCCGCGCCGCACCAGCTGCGGTCCAGGCCAGCGGCGGTGGCGGCGCCTCCTCATCCTCATCCTTATCGTCATCCTCTCCCCCAGCAGCACCCCCAGCAGCATCCATACCCTCATCCTCAGCAGCAGGACGCGCAGCACCGGCGCTGGCCCGCGCGGCAGCGCGCGGCGCCTGTACACCTCCAGGTGGGTCGCTGCGGGCCCGCAGCGGCAGCGGCTCAGGCGGCACACCACGCTGTGCCTGTGCTCTGTTCGGCCGCGCGCTCGGAGCAGGCCACGGCGTGATTTGTTGCATCACGTCTAACGTTGTGCAACTCCCCCATGCCCACTGCGTGCAGAGCTACGTGAGCGAGCAGATGCCGGAGCACCAGGTGCCGCCGCCCGCTGTCGCGCCGCAGCAGCAGGCGCCGCAGTACGGGCCCCACGGCCACGGGGCCTGTGCCGGTCCGTCACCGGCGCCGCCCGGCGTGGCGTACTATGCCCAGCGAGGGCAGCGCAGGGCCGCGGCCGACCCGGCCGGGCTGGACAGCGGCCAGGTGCGTTGGAGGTTTCGGGGGGGGGGGCGTGTTCAACTTTGAGGGCCGAAATAGAGTACCACCCCTAACGCGTTGCGCCCCGGGTTGGTGACGCGCCATGTCTGTTGTGGGTCACGCCTCGGCGCTCACCCTGGTGCTCCGCCGCTGCGCCCCCACGTGCCGTGTCTGTGGTTGCAGGCCTTTGCGCCGCCGTGGCAGCGCGGCGCCTTCGTGCCGCCCGGCATGCAGCGGCCGCAGCCTCCGGCGGGCCTGCCCAACGGCGCCGGCTTCCCGGCCAGCGAAGAGTGCGCGCAGCCGCCGCCGCCGGTCGACGACGCCAGGCCCAGCCCCGGCGCAGGCGCCTGGCCCGTCTACCGGCCGCTGCTCCGAGGCCCGCCCGGCGCGCACGCCTTGCCCACTGGCGGCCCGCCCAGCTGGGCGCCGCCGCCGTACGGTGGCGGCGGCGGCGACAGGTCGGACAGCTGCAGCCCTGCGCTGATGGACTGGTCGCCGACGCCGTCGCAAGAGGTGGCCACCATGGGCCAGCCGCCGTCGCTGTTCAAGCCGTCGCCGGCGCGGCAGGCGGGCGGGGGGCCGCCGTCGCTGGCGGCGCCGTCGGCGACCACGGACGTGGTGACTATGGGTCTGGCGTGCCTGGCGCACGACCCCCAGCTGCGGTGGTGCCTCACCGATTTGCAATAGAGGCGGCGGCGCGCAGGCGGCGCCCCGGGGGCGGTACACATGTGACAGGCCGGCTCGGTCGTATGGGGCAGTGCCCGCTGCGCTGCTGCTGGGCCAACGAAACGAGTGAGGGCGGCCGGTGTCTGATGATGAGCAAGGGCCCACGCGGTGGCCGAGCAGTGGGGCACAGCGGCTGCGGCGGTTGGGGGCGGGCGGCGCCGGATGCCGCAGCGGCGGCGGCGGATGTGGGGGCTGGGCGGGGGTGCCAGGACGTGGGCGTGTGCGTGGGCTTTTTTTGGCGGCGGGCGTGTCGTTTCCGCATATGTGACTTTCCGTGTCCAGCCGCGCGTGTCGGGCTGGTTTGCGATGTGCGCTCACGTGCGCGTTCGGAGGCTGTTTCAGGCGACCCGGATGGCCCGGGCGGGTAGCAAGGCGCGCCGTGCGGGGCGTGCGGAGTTGGCGTGGGTCAGCGGTGTCGGGCGGCTTTGGTGTCACGTGTGGTTTGGAAGCCGCGGTGGGTGGAGCGGCTGAGCCGTCCTGGCTGTGTGGTGTGGCGATGTGGCGGTGGCGGCCTGGTGGGGTGGCGGCAAGGCAGCGGTGCGCAGCAAGCGGTGGCGGTGGCGGCGGCCGGGCTGGCGCCTGGCCTGCGTGTATCACTCAGCTAGGGCGGTTGGGGGGTGTACAATGACCATCTGAGAGACCCTGGGGGGCCCTGGCGGGGCCGGGGCTGTGCGTATCAACGGCTGAGGTGTCGACGCGGCTTTGAAAACTTTGACGGCGGCGTCAGGCCAACCCCGCGGGGTGGGGTGGGGTGGGGGTTTGGCGGAGGCGGCGGCCTTTCCCCTGCAGGGCAGGTCGATGTTGCGCCCATGACACTGGCTTTGCGTGCTGCTACTGGCGTGCGTGACTGTGATTGTTGAACGGGTGTCGTGGAGGGCTGCGACGTGCTCGGGTGCCGCGTGTGTGGCACGTGCCGTGGGGATGCCCCACGTGCCGCGGCGGGGCACGGCGGTCAGGGGCCGTGTGCTGTCGGGGCGCGGCTGCTTCGGAGGCGGAGCGCCAAGCAGCCCTGCGCTGGCCGTGGGTCGCCACACGTGGCGCTGGGGGCGAGGCTCGTGCTAGACGCGACGTGTGCCGGTGCTGTGCGCAAACTTAACCCTAAGGATTGTGTCGATGGGTGTCGTGACGGTGTCGAGGGGCGCCGTGGCGCACCGTGTGTCGAGGCTGCACGTGAGCAGATCTCTGCCTGGTTTGGATTTGGATCCTGGCGCTAGGAGAGGTGGAGAGGGGTCTGTCGCTGGTGTTCGTAGCAGGAGGCGCAGCAGGCGGCCTCGCCACCGAGGCGACCCGACCCAGGGCAGCGCGGCGCGGCGCGGCGGCTGGAGGAGGGCGGCGCGTGGGTCCGCTGCCACACGTCAGGTGGTGTGTTGGTGCGTGTGTGACGCGCACACCGAGTGGCGGTCGGTGCTGCGGGCTGGCAGCGCCGCAGCCGTTTCGATGACAACTGTGTGGAGGGGCGGCGCGCCGGCGCCGGGTCTTTCGCAGCCGTGAGGTTTTCCGACGCCCTTTTGCGTGGTCGAGCTGGGATGGCTGCCTGTGCCGCGCAAAGTTATGCTTCAGGGCGCGTGTGTGTTTGCTGTACCTGCCGACGCGGGGGCACTGCTCGAGCACGCTGCACGCGGCGGTGCCGCCCGGCTGTGTGGCCGGCGGCCCTGGCGTGCTTTGTTGTCGGGGCGGCGCCGCTCGTTTGTACCTCGTTTGGCTTTAGACACGGCTGCGTCCCTGACACTGTGACGCAAGCTGGCCGGCGCCTGGCCGGTGGGCTGTGCTGCTTGTCCTGATAGTTCTGATTGTCCTGATAGTCCTGATTGTGCGCTTTATGATGGGGGTTTCACATGAGCGTCGCTTGACCGGGGCGCGCCGCCCCGCAGGGTGGGCTCTCCGCGCGCGTGTCGAACTGCTGATCCAACACACTTGATGGGTTTCTGCTGACATGCGCTTTCTCTACGTAAGGACGCCTGCCAAGGGGGAAGTGTGCTGTGTTGGACGTCTGGCAAGGGCAGTGTGTGCGCGAGCGGTCGCGCGGCGTGCTGCCAAGCGGCTGGCGGGGTTTGGTGGGTACTGGAGGGGCGGGGGTGAAGTCACGCCTGTGTGTTTTTCGGTTGGGTGCGGCCTCCCACACCTCGAAGGGGACTTCCTTCTGTCGCGGCCTCGCCGCTCTGCCATAAATCGTTTTCGACGCGCGTGATTGCAATCGTACGCAGGACCCGGCGTGGCCACGGCGACGTGGCTTTCGCGCGGGCGTTGGGGGAATGCCACCCCTGAGGCCGCGGCCGCTGCGCGGCGGCCGCGGCCGCTGCGCTGAGGCGGCACCGCAGCGCTCAAACGCATGGCTGTGACACGTGAGGCGCGGGTGTAGGCAACATGGTGGCAGTGCGGCCGCGCGTGCGCCCGTGGTGGATTGGTTATTGGCAAGACGGCCGCGGGCGGCGGCCGTGCCTGCGTCCGGGAGCGTCCAGCCTCCGCCTGGCCGGACTGTTCAGCTGCAGCTGGTTGGTTCATGTGGGGAACCTCCCTGCCTCGGCGCATGACTCCAATGGTGTATCTGCGTAGCGTGTCAATCTGTCGTGACCACGCTGTCCTGCGTAGCCTCACAGATGCCGTCTGCAAGCCCCAGCAGCGGCGAGCCCGGGCACGCCCGGGGTTGGGGATAGGGTGTGGGGCTCCGCCCAAAGCCTGCTGAGTGCAGTGCCAGCGACAGTGCGGCTCCGCACAGGGGACATAGGGAGGGGCCTCCTGGGCTCGTAATCGGAAGAGGGCTTGCGCTGCCAACCTGGGGAGCTTGGGGTGCTCAGGTGCCGCCTGCTGCATGCCGCAGTGGCGGCGCCCGTGCGTGCAGCTACCCCCGTGCACCGCTGGGGGAGCCGGGGGCGGCTGCAGGCCAACATTGAGCAAGGCGTGCTAGGCGACTGCCTCGCCGCGAAGCAGCGGAGGCCAGGCGAGCCTTCCCTGGCGGAGGCCGTGTCGCGCCTGCTTGAATGCTGCTGCAGGAGGAAGCGCGGGTGCCGCTGCACGCAGCGCCGGAGTGGGCTTGGAGTGGGCTTGGAGCATGGTTGCCGCTTGGCTGCCTCGCCTCGCAGCTGGGGGCTCGCTTCTCGCGCACGGCGAACAAAGTCAAGGTGATTGGACTCGAGCGAAGCCAGCAGAATGTGAGCCGCGAAGCGCCCGCGGGCCAACTGTTCGCACCAGGGGAGACTCCCTTGGTCAATCCTGTCGTCCGTAGCCCGCAAATACACCGACTGTCGCCCCGTCTGCTCTCCCTTCTCCGCTACAGCTGTCGCTGCCGCCTTGAAAAGTACCTCGTGCGTCCGGCGTGGGATGGCGGATATGGAGTGGCGGAGAAGCGGGCCCAATGCACTCCCCCTCGCCCGCAGCACACCTACTGCTCCGCTGCGGCCCAGGAGGCCCTCCTGGCTGCGCTCGCCGCCCCGGCGCTCGCCGCTCCGCCCCAAGCAGCTCAAGCGCCGCCCCCTGCCCTACCTGGCACTGCTGCATCCGTGCCAGTGGCGCCGCAGCCACGGATAGACCTAGGCGCGGCGTGGTAGGGCTGCCCGACGGAAGCCTCGATGGCTGCTGTGAGGCAGGTGTCGGAGCTGGGCGCCTCCATTGCCCAGTGTGAGCGCCAGCTGCGCAGCAGAGCGCCCCACGGCTCGGCTCGCAAGGTGGCCGCTAGCCCGCACCCAGTCGGCGCGTAGCCAGTACCCGTGCTGACCGGATTGGACTCCGTCCATCGGCCCGCCCCTCCACGTGTGGCCCCGCCGCACCTGTACGACACCTCGACACGCATACACGGTATTGTCGGATTGTCGGGTTCGGGGGATTGCAGGTACAGGTTCTTGACTTCGTCTGTTTCTTTCCATGCTGTTGCCGTTGGGTACCTAGCGGCGTACTGCACGACAGTCTCCTGTGGAGGCGTCGGCTTGGCCCTGATGCCGCGCCCGCTACCGACGGAAGCCGCCGCTGCTGACAGCAGCGACGGGCCAGGCAAGCCCGCCGCTCGCAGCAACGCGTCCCTTGGTACGCCATACCGCGCCATGGGAACATCACCGCTCGCAGCAAGGGCGCGAGGAGGCAGCCGCAGGGCTCTGTGGTTTATGCCGGGTTGCTTACATCCAGTCCGACCGCGGGACGCTCCGCCCACCACCGGCTTGCACCGGCAGGCAGCTGCCGTGGCCAGGCTCCTGTCCCGACGACGGCGCGACGCTGCCGGACCCACACAGGGCGTCGACCCCGGGCACGGCTTCCCAACGCTCCCCAGCCGCACCTGCCGGCACCTCGCCGCAGTCTTGACATACTGGTACGGCATCTGCCGCGGTCCCAACCCGGCCTAGCCTGCGCCAGTACGCAGCTGTCCATGAGTCCGCCATCACCAGGACTGGCCCGCACGTTCGGCCCGTGGCCATGGCCACAGACGAGCGCCTGGGCTCGAGGCAGCCAGAAGGGGCAAGGCGAGCAGGCGCCGAGAGAGGCCGCGAGCAGGCGGCCCTGCGTCACGACCCCAGCTCACGCCGCGGGCGACCAGCCGAGCCGCCTCACCGAGAGCTGCGCTTTGTGCTGGTCTCCCTGAGGTCCGGGGGCGTGTCGCCGAGGAAGCTCCGTCCGGAGCGCAGGGGCTGTCGCCCCCGTGGCCGAGCAGCGCCGCGGCCGGCGCGCGTGCGGCCGTGGGCCCGCACGGCCGCGGGTGCTGCACCCTGGGGTGCGGGAGCGCGGCGCTGGGCGCCTGAGCGCAGGGCCCGCCAAGGCCCGCAGAGAGCGCACGCCGGCCCCCTGGGCGCCGGAGCGGCCCTCGGGCACACGGCTGCCCTCCGACACAGGGCCGGCGGGGGTGGTGGGAGGGGGGGCGGCTGCACTCGACGCACGCCACCGCGTGGCTACTTCGACGGTGGCGCCACGGGTCTCGATATGCCTGCCATCCCGGCTCGTCGAGGCATGTGGTCGGTGTTGCTGGTGCGTTGGCTGCCCCGGGCAGCGGGGCGCAGGTCTACCCGCACGCCAGCCCGCGTGTCGCGCTGCTGCCGCAGGGTGCTTGCTGCACTGGCAAGGGCTGCGCTGCCGTCCCACGCCGCCAACGCAGCCCGGCGCCGCCGCCGGCGGTGCGGCGGCACCGGGCCTCTCACCGCCGCCGCGCCTGGCGTGCCGTGACGCTGCTACGTTCCGGCTGCTCAGGGCATTGCGCTGGCTGCCATGCACAGCCCAGCGCATGGCCTAGCACCACATGGCCGAGCCCTGGGACGCCCTCCCAAGTGCTGTCGCTCCAGGCGTGCCGCGATGCCCAAAACTCTCGCCCGGCGGGGCGTCCATTCAAGGGGTTGCTGTAGCGCTGGCTGCCACGCGCGCCGCGCGCCGCAGCCAGGCTCACACCGCGGCCTGCATGATCTGCTGCTGCTGCAGCAGGCCGTTCTGGCGGAGGAAGGCGTTGAGCGCGTTGACAAACTGGTCCGACCTGTGGGCGCAGGGCCACAGGAGCAAGCGCCAGCAGGCCGAGGTGGTGGGAAGATGGAGCCAAGGGCGGAGGAGCAAAAAAGAATGAGGGTGAGAGGGTGTGGCGTGCAGGGTGTGGCGTGCAGGGTGTGGCGGGACCGTGTCGCAGGGGAGGTGGGCGGCAGCTGCCCTTGAGACTTACTGGAAGGGCTGTCCCGGGATGTACAGCGGGTTCTTAACGACGTACTCCACGAAGATGTCGTCGTACAGGGACTGCAGGACGTCGTTCAGGTCGGGCGCCTCGCGGTGCGTGTTAAGCACCAGCTGCGGGGGTTGATAGGAGGTTGGGAGGGAAGGACGACGTCGGTTATCGTCGGGGCGTAAGCGGACAAAGCAGCGTGGCAGCGAAGCCGCTGCGAAGGATAACTCGGAGCGGGTCTCAGGAAGGCAGCCAGGTTGCATGGACCGCGAGGACGCGGGCGGCAGGGAACTCGGGAGTCGGCGGGGGCGAGTCGACGAGACCGCGCCACACCGAGACCCGCACACCTTGATGCCCGACGGCACTTCCAGGAAGTTGCACTTGTAGTTGTTGGTGGTGAAGCTGCGGAACTTGCAGCCCTGGCCGATCTTGCGCGGCGTGCCGAGCTGGGGCTTGGATTGACTGCGTCGCGGGAGGCGCGGGCGCCCGGTCAGCCAACAGAGCTCCCGGAGGTTCCTTACGCCATCCAATGAACCAACGCTTACTCCTTGGGGTCCATGGTCGCGCAGAAGTTGCTGAGCGTCCAGAACAGCCCGAACATCTGCTTCTGGTCGTCCGCGAGCGTGCCGGCGCCCTTGCTAACGTTCTTTGGACGGAACCACTCGTGGTAGTAGATACAGGTGCCCTGCCGGTTGAAGATGTAGAGGTTCCAGCACCCCATTCTGTGTTTTTTTGTGCTGCGCACCCGGTAGCAGGCAAGGCGATGTGGTCAGTGAGCACAACTACTGTGAGTCCGGGGTCGCGTTGGGGCAACACGGCCTCCCCCCATTGCGGCATTGGGCGTTGGGTATGCGGTATGGCACGTCCCAATTACCTGGCACGTCTCATCACGTCTCCACTTGTCCCCTGTCGACACGCCTTTAAGAAACCTGTCCCAGCTGCGGATGGGTGCATGGCTCGGCCCGAAAAGAGGCCACCCAGACCAGACCACACGGTAGGTCATAATGCGGTAATAGCCGTGTAACGTACCATTTGGCGCGTCCTCGTACTCTCCCCTCTACAAACTGAGCTGGCCGAACGGCTCGTGCCCCCACTGTCAAGGGGCGAGCCAACCCCATGAACAGAACCGCGGGTCGGCCCGCAATCGTCCCCGCATTACGTCCCCACACCGCCGGCTCCCCTCGAGCTCCACACGCCCCTATCGCTGCGACACGCTGGCTACGCACAGCCACACGAGCCCGACAGGGTTCAAACCTCGATCATCACATTCGTTCTCCTGCGCCGTCTCATCCACCACCGACCACCCTACCCCAAACGCCGGCACGCAACACGCCATGCCCTCTCCTTGCAATGCGAGCCGCGCCCGCAGCATGCGACGTAGGGCAGCTTCTCGCTCGCTACATAGCCTTCTCGCCCATCCGTGGGGATCACGCGAAGCATCGCAAAAGACTGCAACAAACCGCGGATCTCAGCCGCCCTCGACCCACGCCGTCACCACCAACCGCAACACAGCTCACAGGCCCCCAACTCTCACCCATGCTACCGCAGTGGACCCGCTGCAACATACACAGGCCTAAGACCAAGAGCCCTAACCTTACGCGGTTTCCAACTCACGCAGCCAGCGACGCAGAGCCCGCCTGCTGCTCCCCCGCCGCACGGCTCGTCTCAACACCAGCCACACTCATGCGCCGTCCGTTGGCGTCGCCTCGCCTGCCGGCGTGGCTGCGTCTGCTGGCAAGTCCGCCGCAAGCCGCTCCGACACGTAGTCGCCCGGCGTCTCAGGCGACGGCGGCGGCGCTGGCGGCGCGGGCGGTGACGGCGGCCTCGGCGGCGCGGGCGACGGCGGATTCCGCGGCGGCCGCGGCGGCCGCGGCGGCGAGGGCGGCGGTGAGGGCGCGGGCGGCAGCGGCGGCGGCGGCGAGTAAATGCGTTGCCCGATGCCTCCCTCAAACCCGGCCAGCTGCGAGGAGGCGTCTCCTTGCACCGCGCCCCATCCGCCTGTGACGCCAGCCGTGACGTAGTCCTTCTGCGGGGGTCGGGAGGGAGGGACAGGAGGATGTCGGAAGGGGGTCGGGATGGGGCCGGAAGGGGGCGCGGGACGGTTGGCGACGCTGGAGGGCAGTGGCGGTGCCGGGGGCTAGGGCTAGGCAGCGATGATGGAACCTGTCCGCACGGGGTCAGGAGTGGGTGTGGTGACAGGCAGCTGGGCGCCCGGAGGGGAGGTGGCAGGCGTTGAGCCGCCAGCAGCGTCCAGGGCCTCCTGGGACCTCGCAGTTTCGTGACGCAGCCTCCTGCTGCGCCGCTGCCTGGGGTCCCGGCTACGCCAGCTCGCCACTGGCGTACAGCGGACTTGTCACAGCGCGTGTCATGATGCGTCATAGCGAATGAGCTATAGCCTCATGACGAGGCGTGTGTGCAACGCACCACAGCCATGAACTTGTCGATGCCGGCCGTGAAGAGCGCCGTGACCGAGAAGGCGTTGACGCGCTGCACCTGCGGCCCCGTGCGCATGGCCGCGTAGTTGCGGTCGGTGCCCATCCACGCCACGTTGACGCCCGTGGAGCAGCTGGCGAGGGGGCACGGGGCGGAGGGGTTGGGAAGGTGAGAGGAGGAGGGGGAAGGGAAGGGCGTTGCGCCGTAAGGTGCGGCGCCCCTCGGCATGTGAGCCGGGCCCCAGGACGCACACGCGCTGCTTCGATGCCAACCCGCTCAGACACGCACATGCGCCGCAAGCCCAAACGGGGTGCCGTATGGGCTGGCCCGCGTCGTGCGCCCGACTCGGCACGCCGCTGCGCCGTCATCCATCCGCCTCGCCGCCCCAGCCACCCCTAACAACACAGGAGGCACCGTATGCTCACACGTCGAAGCGCTGGTCGTTGAAGGTGCAGGAAGTGTTGGCGACCCAGGCGCTGGTGGGCACATCCCAGTAGGAGCAGGTGCAATTCTCCACCGGCGTGGCGCAGGCCTTGATCTGGCGACGGACGGGAGGGGAGAAGGCGCAGGCGAGGGGAGCGTGTCCGGGTACGGCACGTACGGCAGGTTCGGGGCACGCAGGCTGCCTGGCCGCGCGGCGCAGATGCGGTGACGGAGGGGCGCACATGTACTATGGCGGCGTGGCGGCGTGGCGGCGTGCAACCGAGAGCCGGCTGCAGGTCGCCGAGCGCGTGCGTGGCCTGCATCCCAATCGCCGGGTGCCGTGCCCGTGCAGGCTACGCGCTACGGCACCCGTACGCCCCAACACACATGCACCCCATGCCCCGGCGCCGCACCTCGGCCGCGTCGCTGTGGATGCAGTTGACCGAGGTGGCGCCGCCGCAGGCGTTGCA
>BDDC01001510.1:14818-25138 GCA_001662425.1 Chlamydomonas sphaeroides
CACCTCTGGGTGTGCGGAAGAGCCGGGGCGGCGGGGTCGCCAGCGCACGTCATGCGGACACGGTACGCGGACGACTGGCGGTGGCCTGGGTGACAGCTACCACACCTCTGATGCCTTGTGCAGGCGTCGAGCCATTCCCCTCTAGGGCCCACACGCGGCCAGCGCAGCGCAGCACACCGCTGCAGCGCTCCCATACAAGGGCCCACAGCGCCGCCCCCACCGTACCCCGCGCACGCAGCCGCGAGCGCGGCAGCCGCCCTGCCCTCCTCGTCCCTGGGCGGCCGGCCCCAACGCCACGCACCGAAGCGCGGCAGCAGCGCGACGCTGATGACAAAGCCGTCGCCCGTGGTGAGGCTCCTGTTGCCGCTGGCGATGACGATGGGAGGCGACCGGATGCCCGCCCTGCTCGTGTTGGGGTGAGCGACGGGGCGGCGGCAGGGGGCCGGTGGCGGCGGCGGTGTGAGGCAGCGGCGAGCGCGCTGCCGCTGCGACCTCCCCTCGGGGCCGTACGGCGATGGCCGGCGGGGGCGATGACTGCCGCGGCATGCATGTCCGCGAGCATGCCCGGGCCGGTCCGCCGGCCACGGGAACATGGGTGCAGCGGGTGCCGTGCTGGTGAGCGGGGGTCTGCCAGGAGCTAGCAGCGGCGGCGCCCCCACGCGGGCTGCCCGCTCGCCGCAGCGGACAGCACGTACGCCACGGGGCACGAATGGAGCATGGGCTGACACGTGGGGCGCTGCCCGCTCGCTGCACCACGGGACAGCGTATGTAGGAGGGAGGCACAGCTGCCCGCTCGCTGCCTCGCCTGAAGGCCGACATGACGGTGTTAGGCGGGTTGGCGTTGATCTGCGGGCCACGAGGGCCGTGCGGTGAGAGCAAGCAGTGGACCGCAGGCCTGGCTGGCTGGGCCAGGTTGCCCAAGCCATCTGCTGAGCCCACAAGCCGAAGCAGTGGTCGAAGCAGCGGACCCGCAGCGCCTGCTGCGGCCGCCAACGGGCACTGCCTGCCAGGAGCGAACGGCCGTGGGGCTGCACCCCCAACTGCCACCCCAACGGCCGTGGGGCTGCACCCCCAACTGCCACCCCAACGGCCGTGGGGCTGCACCCCCAACTGCCACCCCAACCGCTCCTCCTTGATGCCCGCCCTCGGCGGCCGCAACGCTGCGCCGCATCACGGCTCGCGCGCCTCGCACCAGGTTTAGCACGATGTCGGCGTACGGCATGCGCAGCAGCTGCAGCCGGTCCACGTACAGCCGGTAGATGGCCACGGATGCATTGTACTGCCTCTGTGGGAGTAATGTAGGAGGGTGCAGAGCCCGGGCCGGGGCGGGCGGGCGCGGTTGAGGGCAGCGGCATGCTGGTGGGGGCGCGGCCGGGACGGTGCCGGCCCTGGCCCGCACCCGCTTAAGCCCTGGGTCCGTCCGGGGACCTGAACCTAGCAGACCCATGGTCGTGATGGCGGGTTCGCGCCAGCTGGGGAGCGCCCCTCGGCGAGGCTGAGCCGCCCGGAGCGGTTACGGCGTGGCAGCAGCGGTGCGCACCAGAATCTCCCAGTTGGTGGGGTTGCAGACGCCGCCCGTGGTGGCGTTGGCTGTGATGTTCATGTATAGCTCTGGGCTCATGCCGGGCACCATGACCAGTCCGAGGACAAAGGAGTCGCCCTGGGCAGGGGCATGAGGATTCAGGGGGCAATCCAGGTTCGTGGCTCGCGTGGAACCCCGGCCGGCGGCATCCCTGGCCCCGGCGCCGCAGACTCGTGCACGTACCCGCGCGATGGGCGTCAGCGGCGCGCAGGGGTCATAGGACACTCCGTGCGCCGCGCCGAGCAGGGCGGCCGTGCAGGCGAGCAGCAGCAGGACGCTCCGCGGGCCTGCGGAGGCCATGGCCCCGACCGCCCGACCGCGCTGCGGCAGCTAGGCAGGTAGACGGCCACTGAGTGTCAGGGCGGTGTGCACAAGGCGCTGGTGCTGCTCGACGCAGGAGTTTCTCGCTCTGCGAGAATATGCAAGTTGACGACTTTCGCGGTTTGAGCCCGCACAGTTGAGGGTCTGCTCGTGTTGTTCAAATATATAGTTATCGCATACAGGACGGTGCACACAGCGACTGTTTGGCTTCCGCTTTCATAAGAAGCCCCGCGACCCCGCCACTAGGGCCCTCGAAAACGAATTGCGGGCCTCCTCCGTTCATAAGCTTCAAGAACCAACCAACCTGCCATTGAAAATACTCGGTTTCTATTCAGAAGCAGCCAGTGTCAGTGCGACCCACGGACCCCCATGCCTTGCCCACAGGGGCCCAAGTTTGCCTTCTCGACTCCGAACAGCGGTTAGATGTCCCCTACCAACATCCCAACATAAGCAGCCTCGCAGCTTCAGAGGCCCCCAGCAGATGGCATTAGCACAACGCGCGAGAGATACTGTGGTGGACAGGGCTGGGCAATGTTCCAGCAACCAGGAGGTTGCAACCCCGTCCCGCCCTTCGACAAGCCCTTCGGCAAGCGTCACAGCCTCGCAGTAGCAGCAACAGATGCCCCCATCAGCCCCTTGGAGGTGCCTGGATCCCCAATGCTAAACCCACGGGCTTAGTTTAGGGTGCCCAAGTCTGGATGGCCCCTCGTCAGGCTCCCTACAGGCACACAGGAGCTTTGGCGCTGCAGGCCTCCCATCCACCACCTGCTGCACAGCGCGCTCCCAAACCTTCATCTACACCAACTGTTCCCAACTTGCCGCCAACGGCCGCGATGCTGGCCCTGCTGCTCGCAGAAGCAAGGCGGGGGCGGTGCGGGCGCTAGTTCCCGTGGCCGCGGCCGCGCGGGATCGACCTCTAGAGGTACGGCGGCTCGGGCGCAAACGGTGGGTCCGGCGGTGAAGGCGGCGTCGGCCCTGATGGCGGCGCTGGCGGCGGCGCCGGCGGCCGCCCCGGCGGCGACGGTGGCGCTGGCGGTGGCGCAGGAGGAGATGGTGGCGCCGGTGGCGCCGGCGGCGGCGCCGGCGGCCTCGGCGGCGACGGAGGTTTCGGCGGCGGTCGCGGCGGCCTCGGCGGCCGCGGCGGTGAAGGCGGCGACGGCGGCGGCGGCGGCGCTGGCGGCGGCGGAGACATGATCTGCTGTCCGATGCCTCCCTCGAACCCCGCCAACTGCCCCGCTGCGTCGCCCTCCACCGCGCCCCAGCCGCCGGTGATGCTCTCTTTCTGCGGAGGCACGGGCATTGGCGCACAACCGGAGGTGGAGGTGCGGCAGGGGGCGAGGGGCCCCTCATGCCTTCATCGCCTTCACCAACGCCGCGCAGCCCAATGCAACCCATGCGCCCCATCGAGGAGGTGGTCGGACCGGTCCAGGCCGGCGGCGGCGCAACGCCGGCGGAGGCGACGGCCGATTCAGCCCAGGCGCAGAAGGGCGCTCCCCGCTGCGCCCCCAGCCCATACCTACGCCGCCCACCCATTCCGCCCACCACCGTCTTGAACCGGTCCACGCCGGCGGTGAAGAGCGAGGTTATGGAAAAGGCGTTGACGCGCTGCACCTGCGGCCCCGTGCGCATGGCCGCGTAGTTGCGGTCGGTGCCCATCCACGCCACGTTGACGCCCGTGGAGCAGCTGGCGAGGGGGCACGGGGCGGAGGGGTTGGGAAGGTGAGAGGAGGAGGGGGAAGGGAAGGGCGTTGCGCCGTAAGGTGCGGCGCCCCTCGGCATGTGAGCCGGGCCCCAGGACGCACACGCGCTGCTTCGGTGCCAACCCGCTCAGCCACCCACACGCGCCGCAAGCCCAAACGGGGTGCCGTATGGGCTGGCCCGCGTCGTGCGCCCGACTCGGCACGCCGCCTGCGCCGTCAGCCAACCGCCTAGCAGCGCCAGCCACCCCCCTTAACCAACACAGGAGGCAACGTATGCTCACACGTCGAAGCGCGGGTCGTTGAAGGTGCAGGAGGTGTTGGCGACCCAGGCGCTCGTCTCGTTGCTCCACACCGAGCACGTGCAGGCCTGCGCCGGCGTGGCGCAGGCCTTGATCTGGCGACGGACGGGAGGGGGGCGTGGGGGAGGGGGCTTCGGCAGTGTGTCCGGGTACGGCAAGCACGGTCGGTCTGGCGTACGGCCGGCGCGGCTGGGTAGGTGCCGCAGGCCCGGGGGCATGCGGTGCCGCCACAGGCTCCTGGGGCTGAGATCCGCGCCACGGTCCTACAGTACAAAGTCTCCTGGGAGGCACGTGTGCAGTCTCTGCCGCTGCAACCGGCCGCCCGCTGCTGCTGGCGCCGCTGCAGGCGCCGGTGTTGGCTTGCGCAGCCGCCGACTGCCGTGCCCGCAGGCCGTGTTGCGCTACGGTGCCACCTGGCACCGCACCGACAACCGGCTGCAGGTCGCCAAGCGCGTGCGTGGCATGCATCCCGATCGCCGGGTGCCGTGCCCGTGCAGGCTACGCGCTACGGCACCCGTACACCTCAACACACATGCACCCCTGCCTCGGCGCCGCACCTCGGCCGCGTCGCTGTGGATGCAGTTGACCGAGGTGGCGCCGCCGCAGGCGTTGCAGGTCTGGTCGTACCACTGCAGGTGCTGCAGGTTGCCGACCTCTGGGTGTGCGGGAGAGCCGGGGCGGTGGGGTCCGCAGCAGCACAACACATGATGCTGGCATCATGTGGAGTGTGGAGTGGTGACATCAGTGGGCCAGGCGCCTATATGCGTGTGCAAGGAAGGCTAGTGGTGGATTGTCGTTTTCGCAGAATTGCAGGTCCGGGTTATAGGCTATTGACATCGTTCTTCAGGTGTAAGGACATATGGATGTCGAGCCACCGACAGCAGCCCTCGCCCCGTAGCCCCTGGTGGTGGGCCGCCCCCAACGCCGCGCACCAAAGCGCGGCAGCAGCGCGGCGCTGATGACAAAGCCCTCGCCCGTGGTGAGGTTCCTGCTGCCGCTGGCGATGACGAGCGGCGGCGACGTCGTGTTGCTCCTGCGGCGGCGGCGGCAGGGGCGGCGGCCGCCGCAACAGCCGGTGGCGGTCACGAGTCACGAGCCGCCGAGGCGCCGCAGCCGGCGGTCGTCACGAGGCAAGAGGCGAGCGGCCGCAGCCGAGCAGCCGCGGCAAGGCTCCTGCAGCCGTCCTTGGAGGGGCCTGCCTGCCTGGCGGGGCACAGGGCGCAGGGGCCGCTGCCGGGAGCCGCGCGCGGCGGCCGCGGAGCCGGGCAGCCAGCGGGCAGGCCGCACGGGGGTGCGGGCTGGTCCCGCTGCACGGGCCGCACCTGAAGGCCGCCAGCAGCGTGGTGGGCGGGTCAGCCTTGAACTGCGTAGTTGGGTGGGTGGGTGACTGGATTTGCGGCACACGCGCCACGAGGGCGCGGCAGCAGATGGGGGCGTGGGAGCATACGGGGCCGAGGCAGCCAATGGGGCCGCGGGGCCGCCCACCGCACGCGGTTGAACACACGACATGCGCCCTCATGCATGCGGCATGTGCGGGTGCCGGCGCGCAGTGCCGGTACGCTATGGGGCTTTCAGTGATGAAGCCGCGTGGATGT
This sequence comes from Chlamydomonas sphaeroides, assembly GCA_001662425.1. Taxonomy (NCBI): domain Eukaryota; kingdom Viridiplantae; phylum Chlorophyta; class Chlorophyceae; order Chlamydomonadales; family Chlamydomonadaceae; genus Chlamydomonas; species Chlamydomonas sphaeroides. Next base: position 20,316 of record BDDC01001510.1, read on the forward strand.
CGGAGCAAGGTTGCGTGGCTCGGCTGCCGGCTGCGGCCGCACCATGTTGAGTACGATGTCGGCGTAAGGCATGCGCAGGAGGTGCAGCCGGTCCACGAAGAGCCGGTAGATGGCGATGGTGGCGTTGAAGTCCCGCTGGCGGGATGGGCCAGGGGCAGGGGCAGGGGCAGGGGCAGGGGCAGGGAGGGACAGAAGGGCAGGCCCGGCCTGGGTGCACGGATGGCGCACGAGGTGGGTGGCCATTGCGGCGCGACAACGGTTCGCATGCCGACCGCACACGAGCATGCGACGGCTGCGGCGGCTGCGGCGGCGGGAGCGACTGTGGGTGTTAGGCAGCCGCTGGGGTCTCAAGAAGCGCAGGACGACAGTCGGGTGTGGGCAGCGCAGGCCGCAGGAGGTGCTCGCGTCACGACGCCGCAGAGTACAGCTTGCTACAGCCGCGCCGCGCCCGCGAGTCCGTGCTGGCGGCGCTGCGCACCGCCTTGCGCAGGCCACACGTCAAAGCAGCTGTAGTGCATGATTAACGGCCTGTTGAAGTGAAGACAAGGACGCAGCTGCAGCCACCGCAGCGGCGGCGCCGCACCAGCGATGCCATGTTGGCGGGGTTGCACACGCCGCCGGTGGTGGCGTTGGTGAGGCTGGCGAAGAGGCTGGCGTTGACGCCGGGCACCATGACCAGGCCCAGGATGAAGGGCTCGCCCTGCGTGGGGGCAGGGGAGGGGAAGGGACGGGCGCGGCGCTTGAGGCTGCGGCGGCCTGCCCGGGCCGCAGCTAGCATGGCATGGGCCAGGACGAGCTCGCATTGGGCGACACGCAGGGAGGAATGCTGCGGCTCCCCGGCCCCCCGGCAGGTCGCCGGCTCGTGACCTCAGGGCCCGACGGAGGAATGCTCGCAGGGGCTGGCCAGCCGCCAGGGCCGGGACCTGCGCCCAAACCGGGGCCGGGACCGGGGCCATTGCCAGGAGCGGGTGGGGGCGGGGCTCTGGCGTGCGCATGTCCATGCAGCATGCCCCGAGCCGCGCCGCGGTCCCCACGCAAGCCTCAAGCCAGTCACACGCGACGGCGGGTCACGCGTCCGCGGGCGGCCATGCTGCCGGCAGGGGTTGCGGGCATGGGGCAGGCGCGCGTGCGTGGGGGCTCACGGCACCGACGCCCGTACCCGCACGCACGCACGCTCCCGCCCGGGCTCTGGCCCCGCGAACTCACGCGGGCCACTGGCTGCAGCGGGTCGCAGGGGCTGTACTGCACGCCACGAGCCGCCGGCAGCGCGACAGCCGCGAGCAGCAGCAGGAGCAGCAGCCGCGCGAGCGGTGGCCGCGAGCTGCTCGAACTGTGCGGCGCCATGGTCGGGAGCGCGTTCTCGCTGCGGCAAGGATGGCGCGAGAGGGAGCGCGAGCGGCTGCGCGGCAGCCGAAGGGCTGGCGCCGGTTTATGAAGCTGGTGTGAGATTGGAGGTGTCCTGGGCGGGGAGCGTGCGTGCGTGAGGCATGGCGTGGTGTGGCGGCGGTCAGGGAGGTCGTTGCTGCGAAGGGCATGTGGCCCGTGGGTCGCAGCACGAACCCTTGCGCACCCTCCTCCAACCCCCTTGCGGCGCCCACCACGCCTGCCCACGCTGACTAAATCCATGCTTGGCCCTCTCCTCCATAAATGATCGCCGCGGGCGCCACGCCGGCTGTCGCTTCGCGTGCATGTGAGCTCACGGGAGGTGAAGTCTTGCCCGATGTGGAGCAGCAGGGCGCGATTGTGTTCCTGGCAGTTATGCTATGTCAACAGCAGAGGCGGGGGGCAGCGGCAGGAGTCAGGCCTCAGTCGCGCCTCGCGCGGTTGATTCGGGCATGGGCGCTTTGGCGCGAAGTTTGTGGAGCGACTGCCTGTCGCGCAACTCCGACGCAAGTTTGCACTCGCATTGACCCATTGTACAAACGACTGACCGTCAGTGACCTGCCTGAGCTGCCCGACTTTGAAAAAGCCAACCCTTGTCAGCTGAGCACAGCCGAACCCAAACACTAGACGCGGCCGCGCTGCTGAGCTGCTAGGATGCAAGTCCTTACAGCCGGCAGGGCCGGTGCGGCCGACTTCAAGCCTATTCTCGGGCCCGGCGCAAATGGCAGCAATGCAGCCAAGGCGGGCGACCGCATCATTACGGACCTTAGCATGTACAACGTGGCTCCTATGGAGAACATCACGATTGAGGAGTTTGAGCGCCTGGCGCTCGCCCGGCTGTCGGGTGCGAACGGCATGCTCGGGGCAGTCGAGCGCGTCCTTCTACGCATATCAGCGACGGCGAGGGCACGAAGACGGTCAAGCGGTTGCATACACCTTGGCTGTCTGCTCCGCCAGCTCGAACCCGGGCACGCCGGCCCCTGACTCGTGCACCCCGCGTCACGTGACCTCAGTGCTCAAGGAGATGGAGGCCTACAAGCTGCGCCACTCCAACAAGACCGACAAGGAGCTGCTGGTGGGGCGCAACCGCAGCATGCACCGCGCGCCCGCCGCGGCCACGGGCCGGCGCGGCAGCTAGCCGGCAGGCAGCCTGCAAGCAGTACCCAGCGCAAAATCCCATTCTGCCCCCTCCACACACACACGGGCGGCCGTGAGTCCAGGGCACCAGGGCACCTCACCACTCTCTCGCACCGCACCCCCATCCCGCACCCCCACCCCACAGGACAAGCTGAACCAGCTCAAGACCAAGCACATGCGCGGCCTTGCCTCGGGCGCCGCCGCGCCGCCGCCCTCTGCGGGGCTCGCGTCCGCCGCCGGCGCCGGCCGCGAGGAGGAGGTCCGCGCCGACCTCATCTCCCACTACATCCTGCGCCTCGCCTACTGCCGCACCGCCGAGCTGCGCAAGTGGTTCCTGGCGCAGGTGCGCGCGGGGCTGCATGGGGGCAGGTAGCGGAGGGGTAAGAGGAGGCAGGCAGGCAGGCGCTAATTGCGCGCTGATGCGCATAAGCACGTGGGCGGCCAGGTGGCGTACGCGGCGAGGCTCCCGCCGCAGCAGCTGGCGGGGTGTGCGGCCTGGGTGTGCGGCCCGCGCTTTGACGTTCCCTCCTCCCGCTCCCTCGCATGCGCCCACGCGTGCCGCACCCGCAGGAGGCGGAAATGTTCCGGCTCAAGTTCGGGACCTACGGCGCCGCAGAGCACGTGAGCTGGGGCGGGGGCGGGGGCGCCGCTGTGTGCGTTGTGGGCACGGGATGCGATGGTGTCAACGGATACGCGTGGCGCACCCGCACTGTGTTGCACATTCGGCGCCGTTAGGGGCCTGCCGGCCCCTGGGCGGGCACACGGGCCAGCCCGCCCGGCCCCGCCAGACGCCTGCCCCGCGACAGCCGGGGCCGCTGGACATGGGGCCGGGGCCCTCTCTGGCTGCGGCCACCAGGGCGGGCGGGTCTGGTGCGGGGCCGCCAGTGGCCGGGCCGCTTGTGTCGCGCCTGCCGCCATTGGGCCCACCTCGCCGCCACCGCGACCGCGCTGCTGGCAAGGCAACGCGGCGCTTGGGCCCTGAGCAGCGCGCGCCACACACAGCGGCCACGGGGCGGGCGCCCTGCTGTCTGCGCACAGCGGCCGCTTGGGCCCTGGGCCGCGATCTTGATGCGAAGCGCACGGGGCGATGGGCGCCCTGCTGGCTGGGCACGCGCCGCAGCAGCGGCCGCCGCGAGGGTCCTCTTGGTAGCTCGCAACCGGCACCAGCCTTCGTCGCCGTCTGCTGGCCCTCGACGCCATGTCACCCTCGGCGGATGCCTTCCGGTGCGGGCTCGCCGCGGTGCAAACACGCTGTGCTGGTCCGCCGTGTCCACCGCAGGAGGCGTTCCTGGCCGCGCACGCGCCGCAGTACCGGCCCGTGCCGGAGGCCGAGCTGGACAGCGTGCTGCCCGACATCCTCACGGTGGGGGGGGCACGAGAGGGGCATGGGCATGGCGGCAGGTACTTGTGTGTCGCTGCGTGCCGCGCTAGCCCGCCGCCCCCTGAGCCCCCTTGCCTTGCCCCCAAGCCCCCAACCCCACACCCTCCGCACACACACACGCACACTGCAGGTGATGCAGTCGTGTCTGGAGACGCGCGACGCCATGGCCAAGGCCAAGGCCGACCGCAAGTTCTACAAGGTGAGGCGACGGCGACCACCACTAGGTTCACCCAACTTGCCATAACAACCAAATGTGAAGGTGCGACGGCGGCTACCACCACCAGCACACCCTCCTGCCTTGTGCAGATGTGTTTGTGTGCCTTGTGGGTGTGGGCCTCCCTGGCGTCCTCCCTCCTCCGGACAGCCACGGCCGCTCACGCCGCCCTCGTCGCCTCCGCCAGGTCTCCTTCACGCGCGTGCCCGAGCTGGTGTCGCAGCGGCGCGTGCTGCTGCGCGGCGGCATGGCGTACGTGAGCCGCGAGGCACTGGCGCCGCTGGTGGTCGCGGAGTTCCGGGCGGGCGTGAGCAAGGTGCGGCAGCTGGAGGGGAAGGGAGGAGGGAGGGGAACGGCAGGGGAGGCGGCGACGTGGAAGGAGGGGGCATGCGTGCTCGGCCGCAGCCCTCGGGCTGCCCTCGGGCTGCCCTCGGCCGCAGCCCTTGGGCTGCCCCAACGCCGGCCCGCTCCCTTTGCCCTCCGCCTGCTCCTCCGGCCCCATGCAGGGCCTGTCGGAGATGGCGCGGCGCTGGCGGCAGATGTTTCCGGCCGAGGAGGAGCAGCGCCTGCAGCCGCTGGTGGCGTCGCTCACCAACAGGTGGCCGCCGCCAGGAGCGGGCAGGGCAGGGCAGGGCAGGGCACAGGGGACAGGACAGGGGACAGGACAGGGGACAGGACAGGGGACAGGACAGGGGACAGGACAGGGGA
>BDDC01001511.1:0-11197 GCA_001662425.1 Chlamydomonas sphaeroides
TGCCGCCCCAGCCGGCCCGTGCAAGTGTTCGTGTCGCACCCAAGCCCTCACGCACGCCCGCCCGCCGCACCCTCACCTGCCGCCCCAGCGGGCTTTTAGTGTGTGTCAAAGACTTGACTTGCTTGCAAATAGCGCGCGTAAATGATGCGCGCGCAAAACACCAATTGGCCGATTACGACGCCAATTGGCTGAATTCCACTTTTAATAGAATTCATCGAGGTTCAGCATTGGTCCTCTATCACACACAAACTACACACACAAATACATGTCTGTTCACGAAATCGACACACACGTATCTAGCGACAGCGAAAACTCTTTTGACAGGGAACGGCGGGAGCGCATCGCCGCTAACCAAGCGCACCTCCAGTCCCTGGGCCTTCTAGACGCATATGATACCTGCACTACCCTATTAGCTGATAAGCCAACAAGGCGTGTTCGGACACACAGGCCAAAGCCAATTGTCAAACGCCGGCTGCCGATCCCTCGGGCGGCATAGCGTGGCGTGGCGTACACTGAGGACGCCTTTAAGCAGCCAGCGTGTAGAGCGGTGAAGACCACCGTCAAGAAGAACGAGGTACGTACTTAAACTCAAATAAATCGAAGTTGACCCTCGGTTGCCCTTTGCCGAAATCCTTGCTTGGCACCCTTAAGTCACTGGACGTTGCACTGCACGTTGCCGCCCTTTGCAGACAGTGATGGACGACGATCGCGATGAGGAGGGCAACTTGATTGCGACAGCCCTGTTGAACCCTCAGGCCATCTAGTTCGCCACTGAGGCTGGCCTCGACATGTCTTCTGATGTCAGCCAGCTTTTACTGGAGGCCGTGAAGGGTTGGCCACGGAAGCCTGATATCGGCAGCCCGTGCTCGCGATGTTCACCGCGATGCACGAGGCTGGGCTCCGCGCTCGCTCGGAGCTGGAAGGAGGGTGGACCCAAGCTGGAGGACGACAAGCTTACGGTGCGTCGGCAATTTAGTTCGCTTAATTATGCTGCCATTCGAGTGCGCGCTCAGTCCTAGTGCCGTGAGCTCCTCTCTCGCACATACAGATTTCAATTTTACAACCCCTTCACACACCCCAACCCTCCGCCAGTTCAAGGAGGAGATCTGCGGGAAGAGCGTCCCCGGCGCTGCGCCGGCCTACGTGCGGCAGCTGACTAGCTGCTTCATGTCCATGGGCGGCAGCGACTGCAACATGAAGGACGCGAGCGACGTCAACGGCAGTGGAAGCGGTGGCAGTGGGAGCGGTGGCAGCAAGAAGCGCAGCCGAGAGGACAGCGGGAACGTCTCTGAGGGATTACGGGTTGTTAGTGTGGTAAAGCAGTATGCGGTGATTGGCAGGAGCAAGAGAGAGAGCATGGGGGCCGAGAGTGCAGTGAGCGCTCAGGAGCAGCTACAGAGGAGGCCGTGTAGGCAGCATGCAAACATAGTGGTGTATGGGCTGGATGTGGGCTGGGCGTGTTGGCAGGCGCTGTTGCAGGGGGCAGGTTGGCGGGTAATGAAGGTTATTCATTCATGGCTATTCAGATCTGTAACTTCGGATTGCCTACAGGAGCGAGTCCCAGTCTTGCTACGGGCGGGCTGCTAGGGGAGCCACTAGCTTAGCGTGCTCCTAGCCCCAGTCTTGCTACGGGCGGGCTGGTAGGGGAGCCGCTAGCTTAGCGTGCTCCTAGCCCCGGTCTTGCTATGGGCGGGCTGCTAGGGGAGCCACTAGCTTAGCGTGCTCCTAGCCCCGATCTTGCTACGGGCGGGCTACTAGGGGAGCCGCTAGCTGAGCGTGCTCCTAGCCCCGGTCTTGCTACGGGCGGGCTGCTAGGGGAGACGCTAAGGAACCACTAATTAAGACTAGGTTAGCAGTATGTTAGCACTAATTAGTAACTAGCTTAGAAAGGCTAGCCTAGTTCCCCGGGTGATTGGAGGCGCTAAACCACGAAAAGGTTGCGTTCAGTTAGCGATTAAGAAGCTAACAAAGGCACTGCTAGAACGGCGAGCGCCATCTACTAAGAGCGCTAGCCAGACGGTGATCATTCGGTAGGGAACTGGGCGACGGGGCACGAGGGGGGGAGCGTGCGGGGGTGCGGGTGCTGAGGCGTGTGGGCGGAGGCACAGGCGCAGATAGATGCAGGGGCGCAGGCTCGGAGGGGAGGGGAGGGCGCAGGTGTGCGATCGAGCGCGGGGGTGCGGGTGTGTGGAGGCGCAGGCGGTGAGGCGCGGCTGGCATGGCGGGCCTCCACCTCCCCTACATACACGACAAGCCTACAATGCTTGCCTTGCGCATCCTGGCCCGCAACAGCGGCGTCTATGTTGTCTATGGGCCGGTAGGTGGCGCCAGTGGAGCTGGTAGAGGTGTCGTCCGCGGCCGTCATGGGCGCCGACATCCGGAACTCAAACGTTCCGTCCACAGAGCGGTACCTGCGCGGTTGCAAGTGACTTCTTAGATTACTTAGATTACTTAGATTACTGTCGTATGGTCGTCGACAAGATTTCATAGCCTTGGCATATATAGCTGTGCATGAGCCTCTACATGGCCAGGAGCTTGCGCTGCAGGCACCCTAGGCCTCGTACCTGCTGCAGGTCGTGCACCCCTGGGTCAGGTCCCCCTGTTGGGTGCGTGGGGGTGCGGTGGACAGCACCAGGTTAACCAGGTTCACGAGGTTGCACAGCAGCTGGATGGTGCCATCACCCTCACGCTCATTGCTTGCTCGCTCGCTCTACGTGCGTGGTCGTCCGTGGCTAGCCTGCTGCTACCGCCTCAAGCAAGTGGCCACCTGCTGCCACCATCCTGTGCTGCAGCAGCACCGCTCACACATCGGCATGGCCACTGTATATGTCATGTATGCCCACCATGGCCACCTACCATGCGTGCTTCTTAGGCAAGCTTGCCAGCCAGCGAGCACGCTATGCTAAGCACGTTATCTAGATAGACTAGCGGCCGCCGCACACACACACACACACGCACGCATTCCTGCATGCGCGTGCCAGCAGCCAAGTAAGCCGCTTGCCCAGCTACAGACATGCATGGCAGGCAAAGATGTATGCAGCTGATGCGGCCCCCATCATGCATTGTTTTGATGGGAGCATTGGGAGCTCGATCGCTGCACCCACGCACCACGATCGCCCAGCCTTGCATCAGGGTGATGTCCAGCTCGAGGAGGTTGTTGTGCCTCAGCTGGACGCGCACAACGAGCGTCTCCGCCGCCGCCACCAGGCACCTGCGTGCGCGCAGTGGGTGGCGGGTAGCAGGGGGCACGCGCATGAAGAAAGGGATCGGTGGCAACGGGTCCGTCGTCGTACCGGCATCGTTGCGTGCGTGTCACATCAAGCTCAAGTCAAGTGAGCGCCGCACGGCAGCTAATGACTCACGTGCTGGGGATGGTGACGTTCATGGCAGCGGGGGCCTGGCCGTAGGTAACCGCCCTGGATACCTCGGTGGACTGCGCGGCACAGGACGTCCGCACCAGCGGCGGCGCCGGGGGGCTGGGAGGTCGCGGCGGTGAGGGAGGCCCTGAGCGGCAGCATGCGGGCGGCGCAGGCCAAGTCAGCATGCATAGCATGAGTGGGCGGGCGCGACGGCAGGCGGCCGAAACCAGGCATGGCTGGGGGGCCTGCTGGCTGGGCGCCAAGGGGGTTACTGGGGCTGGCCCCCGGCGGCGGGGCACGTTGGCCAGGGCACTAGCTGTGCTGTCCACGTGGCACACAGCATGCAGGGCCCCCAGCCGGGCGCCAGAGGGATACTGGGGCTGGCCCCCGGGGCCGATGGGCCGCATTGCAAGCTGGCGTGGCGGTGCCTTGGTAAAGGAGTTTGCTTACCGGGGGGAGAAGGCGGCGGCACGGGCGGCATTGGGGGACGCGGTGGCGAGGGCGGCCGGGGTGGTGGGAAGGGCCTAGGCGGCGGCGATGGCGGTGGGGAGGGCCGAGGCGGGGGAAGTGGTGGAGACGGCCGGGGTGGCGGGGATGGTGGTGGTGAGGGCCGAGGCGGGGGAAGAGGTGGAGACGGCCGGGGCGGCGGCGAGGGTGGCGGCGACGGCCGAGGCGGGGGAAGTGGTGGAGACGGCCGGGGCGGCGGCGAGGGTGGCGGCGACGGCCGAGGCGGTGGGCGCGGTGGGGATGGTCGCGGCGGCGGCAGCTGCGCTGCTCGGTATGATCGATGACGCACATGGAGGCAGCAGCGGGCAGCAGCGAGCAGGGGCCACAACAAAGTCAGGGCCTTCATCAGCTGCCGTGCTGCCTACCTAGGCTGTCAAGGCAGCTCATTGCATGGCAGCACGAGTGTGAGCAGTAACCATTTTCCTATTTTTCTATTTTCCTATTTCTGTTTCTATTTCTGTTTTTGAGCAGTGCTCGTGCCTGGATGGCGATGGCTGTCGGGACGGCAGGCGCGCGCTGCCAGGGTGGCCCGCTCCGCTGCGGGACTCACCTCGGGCGGGCAGCGCTCCCAACAGCACCGCCGTTGCCAGCAGCAGCAACGCCAGGGAGGCACGGCGGGTGCGGCCTGGCGCCATCGGTCGGCGACGTGCGTGGCGGCGGCGGCCCTGGCTCTAAGGCTGCGCCTTGCTTGCTCACGCTGCCCTGCGGCAGGCACGGGCGGTACACGCGCGCTTTGTCCAGCATGGACGAAGGTCCTCACTCGTTGCTTCGGAAATCGGAGAAAATGGAACAAGTTTTAGGTTGTTTACGACGCGTGCCGGCAGGGCACCCTCGTTGCTGAGTTTGAGAAGGGGCAGCGCCGGGGCCGTGTGTGGGAACGAACGAGTCAGCAGCACGTGGGGTGCGGGGGTCGGTCAGTGTTGCTTGAATTAGGCGGATGGAGGACTAGGCCGCCGGCATGCAGAGCCACTGCGCGCACAAATAGAGCTGATGCGCTGCGCTGCAAGTCAGCTAATCAAGTAGCAGCCGGCGAGGACGGGGGCGTGCCTGCCTGCATGTCCATACATCATCGGCCCGTTAGATGCATGGCAGGCTTTGCACTGCTGTATCGGCTTCAAAGTCCAATAGGATGGTGCACCGCAGCTTATGTGGCCCCAAAAGATTTAGTGTAGCGCTGGTGGAAGAGGCCTGGAGGATGCGAATGCCAAGGGGGCCTCCAGGGTGCGTGATGCATGGCCGACCGGGCCCGTGCTGCTGTTACAAACCCATGCCATCCTCACTGTTGCCAACCCACCGAGTTGAGGGAGTGTAGTCCGAGCTTCAATAAAAAATTGAGCGGCCCCCTGCGCCCTGACGCGGACGAGGGTGCAGCAGCGAAGTAAAGTAGCACCGCATGAAGACGCGGACAAGGGAGCAGCAGCAAAGTGAAGTAGCGCCGCATGAAGCCATACCGAGTACATGCCTCTGCAACCGCATGTGCGTTTGATGCTTCAGCTGAGAAGCCATAATGTCACAGCAGCAGCAGGACCTGCCTCGCAGTCTATGACGACGTTTCGGGTGCAGTCGTGGTCACTCCGGTGCCGTTTTGGGTAAGCGCGCAACGCATGTCTGCATAAGTGTATAGACTGGCTGCTGGTGGTACTAATGCGTGCGGGACAGACAGCGGCACAGGAAGGTGGAGTTCAAAAGTGAATTGGACCGCGAGTAACGCTACAGACCTGAAACATACGAAATATCCGTTTTAAAGTTCACACGCTGGGGGCCGTCGCAGTCAGGCGGAGGAGCGTATCATACTGCCGAGGCTACCTTCCTCGGACCTTCCAACTACTTCTTACACGTTAGTTACAGACAGTCCAGAATGAATTATGACTACGTACATGTCGTTCACATGTTAGCCACTGGACGCGCCTCGGTCGCTCGGCCCTGCGTGCGCTGGCTGGGCTGTGTGCCAGCGCCAATCTGCGTGTGAATAGCACCAACATCCCACCGAGTAGCTAACGATGAAAGTAGTGCAAGCTCGTTCGATAACGGCTGCTGCGTTCTGCGTCCCGGGCCGTCTGGTCCGTTCTACATGCATGTATGCATGCATACACTACTGCTGGGCACTTCGTTCGTTCAATCCGCCACACAAGCAAGAAGACTGCCCCAGAGCCCATGGAACAAGTCAAGTGTAGGCAGGCCTGGAGGTGTGCGCCCGCTGCTCCCCCGCGCTGCGCCACCGACCGACTGCATGGGGCCTTCCCGCTCCGTCGTCCACGCCGCCAGCGTGCGGCGCAGGGGTGTGGGGTGCGGGTGCGGGCGTGCGTGGGTGCGCACGGGGCTGCAACCGTGCGGATCTGCATAAGTTCACTTAACATTACTAGTGACGCAAAGCCAGCAGATGGTCGAGTTACAACCTGAACCTGCGCAACCAAGGCAACGTCGATATCTCCCCTGCTGTCGGATATAGAGCATCCTCGTTTTTGCAGGCGTACACCCCTTGCTTCGCCTTACTTTTCCATCACCCTGCTATCCCTGCGCTGCTCCTGCAACCCCTGGCCGCTGTGTGTGCGCGCATTCCTTTGCCAAGGCAGCGGCGCCACGGCGGGCGGATAGGAGCGGCCAAAGCAGCAGGCCCTTGTAGGTATAGTAGGTAATACGCAGTCGCCCGCTGACCTGCTACTGGGTCCAAGCTCGGCCCCATCTATCTAGCTGCTGCTTATGCCATGCATGCATGTATGTGTGGAGCGAGCGGTTATGTGGCACGACGCATTCACATGCACTGCCCAAGTAGCCTAATACGCTACAAAACCTTAACCCTAAACCCAAAGTCGCCGCGCCCAGGGCCCTTTCTACCCAACGGCAGGCATCTGGTACATCCACATTGGGGAGGAGCTGTGGGACTACCCAGCGGGAAGGTACCTTTGAGGGGTGGAGCCTGGAGGTCGGCGGCACAAGCAACGCCCGACTTCACGCCACCGCCTCCCTCTCCCCTGAATAAACCCAAAATCATACACTTCAGGAATAAATAGCCGCAATCACACCTGCGTGATGGGCTGGCCGCACATGTTGCACGGCACCCGAATGGCACCTCGCTCCGCAACCCATCCAAGCGCAGCCGACGACGTGTGTCATCAGCCTTTCATTACCTTACCGAATTCGGATTCGAATGACGTGCATGGTATGTGGCAGCCTTGCTTCTAATGCATGGGCACCGCCTCGCACACTCAACCGTGGCGGGAGCACGTAGGCATCGCTCGTGTAAAAGACATTTTCGGCTCGCTCAAGACTACATATATATTTCAACGATGGAGCCGATCGACGTACGTATAGCCTTGGTCTCCTCAGATGCGAGGCCGGCATGCTGCTGCACTGCCTCACCAACAACCGAGAACACCGACCACACCACGCCACGCCACGCAGCACTACTACAACTGGCCACGAACGGCGCCGCCCCAACGTACGCAATGGAGCAGCGGCCTCTCATACCCGCCCCTCAAATTCGGCAAGCCGCCCCCGCCCCCCAAACCAGAGATCCGGCCAGCCGCCGTCCGATGCTCACGCAGTGCAGCCCATCTGCTGCTAGCTAGTCATATGTTGCCGAGTCAAGCAGTCATGCAACACCTACCACAACACCACAACGCGGCGATGTCGTAAAGCCACACAGGCAACACTGATCGAAGCCGGGATACCCGCCCTCCGGCCCCATTATTGTTGCTTTCTTGCCAGTAAAAACCAGGATTGAGTCTTTATACGATGATCATGGGTTCAGCAGTACAAGCGTCACACTCTCAATCACACCCGCGTTTTCGTTATACGTTTCGAACAAGACCTGTGCACGTGGACGGGAGACGCACAAAATTATTGCTAGATGAGACTTGATGAGATTGCCTTGCGTGTTGTGATCATAATGTATGTGCGCCAACCCTTCCACCCGGCGGACGCCTGCCCTGCTGCATACGTGCGTTGTGTGCATGGGGATGAGTCTTCAATTCTGCAAACACGTCAACGGCTTACCTTCCAGGTTACAAGCGCAGGGAGACCCGCGAAATTCATGTTCCAGTCCATTACTGGCCTGTACGTTGCCCCAGGCGTGTACGTTGAGACCGAGCTGATGCCAACCGCCGAGCTCATGTCAAACACAATGGTTCCTTGCAGCTGGGTGGGAGGGCAGGGCAGGGCAGGGCGCACGTGGGGCTGCTGGCTTCTGTGCGTGGCTATCATTTACAGTCAAACCAAAGAATCCACGAACACATGTGGCATGGCTCTGTGAGGGGGGAGCCTTGCGTACATTGTAACGGCAGATGGAGCTACTCAGCCATCAAGCAAGCAAGCGAATTGATGTGTGCACTTGCAGACATGCGCGCGCTGCTGCAGGCATGGCATGGCCGTGCTCATCAACCCACCGGGGAGTTGACAGTGTCCACCAAGAAGAATCCACGTGCTTTGGCAAGCCACCCGCCGACGATTGGGTGCACCAACGTAATCGCGACGTCGTTGAAGGCGGGGTGGTTTATCTGCAGTGGCAGCAGGACCGGGGACCTCACATGAAGGCTGGAGCATGCACCCCACCATCCCTGCATGCGAATCGGTCCTCTCTGCCACTGTTTAGTCGCATGCGCCACATGGCAAGCCAAAGCTGTTACCGCTGCTTGCTTGCTTGGTCGGGTGCTGGGCCGCGCCGGCTGTGTAGGCGCACTCACGCTTTGCCAAGCAAGAGTCATGAATGCAGCGCTGCGTGCGCTCATCAGTGCACGCTGCGTGCACACAAGCAAGGAATACGTGCCTCATCAGCTAGCTGGGTCGCGCACTCACCGTGACGTTCAAGATAACCCGCTTCATCGGCCCCATGCCGCAGCTGCAGCGGGCAGGCACGGTATCGAAGGCATGCATATGGGGCAGTGCATCAGCACCGTAGCGCGGCGTGGTGCGGGGGACCTCCCATGTGAGGTTCCCCGGTCATGTCAATCAGTCGTGTTGAAACAACGCACGGCCGCAGTGCCGTTCCATGTCACTGCACCCAGCAAAGCAAGCAACACACGGGCTGTCTCCTCAGCTCACGCACTTTAGGGCGTCAAATGTGACTGGGAACTCCGCAATCCCTGCAGGCGTGCGTGCGTGCGCAGCGAGCAGGCGGAGCGCGTGTGGTAGGCGGTATAGGCGTGCACTCACGGCATCGCGCTCCCCTCACTGCCCCCTTGCTTGCTTGTATGTAGCTTTGCCGTGGTGCCACCACACACAGCAGGGCGTGCCGCGCGGGTCGTGCGTGCGTACTGAACACAGCCGCCACACTAACACTGGAAGACAGCCGTCACAGCCGCTCATCACGGCGGCCAACACATGGCCATACGTATCTCCCGCATGTCGTATATTGGCACCACACGCACGGTATTCCTTGATGAGCATGCAGATGGCGTGCCGCAGGCCCTGGGTGCGCTTCCGCCAGCAGGGCGGGCTAGCTGCCGCGCGCCAAGCAAGTACTGTACCGTACCAGCAAGATCGCCAGGTAGGGCATCGCACGCAGCGCCAGCGCGGCACCAGCTGCTGATGGACTGGCCAGCCACCCACCGTAATAGGATTTCACTTGCTCTCCGGGGGACATTGAGGTGAGGGGCACGTTGCGGCTGGTGGACGTGACCTCGCAGACTGCATGCATGTTGAGGCGCATCGCAGGTGGTGGGGCGTGGCGAGGCAGCAGCATGCTTGTGGACGAGGCGGCCGGCAGCGGCAGCATGGCATGTGCGGGCTAGCGCATCGATGGGCTTCAATGATCGCTCCCATGCAGGCTAAACCCTAACTACAGCCACTCCTCAGGAATCGATCCAGGAGCACGGTAGCCAGGCACACGTGAGGCGGCAGCTGAGCGCGGGTGAACACCCAAAGCAAGGCAAGGCCTGCCCTGCCCTGTCCGCATACGGCAGTGGCGGCGCCCAAACCACGCACATGACGGGGGAGGTGACGGCGAGGGAGGCGGCGAGGGATGCGGCGGCGGCGAGGGAGGCGGCGGCGGTGAGGGAGGCGTCGGCGGCGAGGGTGGCTTGGGCGGCGGCGGCGGCGAGGACGGCCTGGGCGGCGGTGACGGTGGCGTGGGAGGGGGGGCCGGAGGCGGGGTGCCGCCTACAGGGTTGGGGCGGAAGGACGGTGTGAGCAAGGTCAAAGGTACTTATTAGCAAAACCAGGGTCGCTGCTGCGTAGTACTCAAGGCACGTTGCCCCTGGGCTTGAGGGTTGGAAGCAACAGCTGACAACATACAAACGCGGTGTTTAACCGACTGCTACCGACGCTCACGCACGCCGACCTAGCTGGCTGTCCCAGACGCAAGTTTGCTGCCCATGCGTGCTGGCCCCAACCCAACGACCACTCACGCCTGCTGTAGCCGCCCGCCTCCAGCCGCCACGACCGCAGCACTCCAGAGGCGCCCCCAAACTTGACCCGTATGGCCAGCTCCCAGGTGCCGACGGGGTCGCGGCCATCGTATGCCGCATCCAGGTCCCCCACCGGGCGGTAGCTGCCGCCGGTTGATGCCACGGCCAGGTTGGGGGTATCAATGGGGGTCGCAGCGGACATAGAAAACTGGGGAGCG
This sequence comes from Chlamydomonas sphaeroides, assembly GCA_001662425.1. Classification (NCBI taxonomy): domain Eukaryota; kingdom Viridiplantae; phylum Chlorophyta; class Chlorophyceae; order Chlamydomonadales; family Chlamydomonadaceae; genus Chlamydomonas; species Chlamydomonas sphaeroides. Next base: position 10,429 of record BDDC01001511.1, read on the forward strand.
AAGGGTAGGGAGAGGAGGAGGCATGAGGGATGGCCGGAGGTAGGTAGGGTGGGGCGGGCTCTGGGTGTCACGGTGCGGGGCTAGGCTACGTCGTCCCCCGCCCGCCGGCCACAGCCCCTTCCTCCCAAGCGCCTGACGCACCCGAATGGTTCCGTTGATCGGCACGCAGGCGACGTCCAAGGTAACTCCGGCCAGCAGGGTGGCAACGACGCTGGCGCCGGCAACGCTGGGGCTTAGCAGAGAGATGGCGATGTCGGCAAAGCAGGGGTGCTGCAAGTCCAGAGTGACCACCACGCTGGTCAGCGAAAACACCCAGCAGCTGCGGGGCACGGAACACGCAGAGGGGGGGAGGGCAGGGCAGGGGTTCATTATAAGTCGACGGCCTGCTGCCTGTGCTTAGTGAGCTGGCAAGCAACCAGCAGAGGTAGCTACCAGCGGAGGTGGCTATAGCCAGCAAGTGCCGAGCAATGCATGTGTCTCGCGTGCATGGCTGGAGCGGGCTGGACGGCGCGGCTGGGGCTGGGCGGCTTGGGCATGTGCAACCCTGCTCCGGCACCGGCCTTACCGCCCTCACTCCTCACCTGGTGTCAAAAGTGGCCTTGGGGCGCAAGTAGTTTGCGGCCACAAAGCTGGTCGGGGCATCGGTGCTGGCAGCGATGCAGGTGCCGGCCACAGGGGTAGGGGAAGAGGGCTTGGGAGGGGGAGGGCTGGGGGGCGCCGGGGGTGGGCTTGGCGGGAGGGGCAGCGGCGGGTGCGGGGGCGGGCCGGG
>BDDC01001512.1:0-11029 GCA_001662425.1 Chlamydomonas sphaeroides
CCGCCATCGGCCCAACCGCCGCCCTCCTACCCGCCATCGGCCCAACCGCCGCCCTCCTACCCGCCATCAGCCGAACCGCCACCCTCCCACCCACCATCGGCCCAACCGCCGCCCTCCTACCCGCCATCAGCCCAACCGCCGCCTTCCTACCCGCCATCAGCCCAAACGCCGCCCTCCTACCCGCCATCGGCCCAACCGCCGCCCTCCTACACGCCATCGGCCCAATCGCCGCCCTCCTACCCGCCGCCGGCGCATCCGATGCCGGCCTATTCGCCACACCCCTACCCACCGTCGGCGTACCTCGGCCCCGCCCCGGCCTACCAGGCACTGCCTCCAGCCGCCAGCGCCCTGGCAGCACCGCCGCCGGCGCCCACCGCCAAGCCGCCCCGCCCCTCGCCGGGAGTCCCCTTCCGGGATCCGCTGCTGCCCCCGGCTGGTGGCCCCAGCAGCAGCGGGCAGCCGTCCCCCTGGCAACGGCCGCCGAGCCCGACACAACCACCCGCTGGCCCGGGCTCGGCGTGGCTGCCCTCGCCCTCGCCCTCGCCTGGGCCTCCTTGGGCGCTGCCCGTGCCGCCCCCACCCAACCCCGGCGCGGCGCCGCCACAGCTGCCAGCTTTGGATCGGCCGCCAGCGCCCATTGCGCGCCCGGCACCACCCGCACCGCCCTCCCCTGCGGCCCCTCCGACACTGCCAGTGCCGCCGGCGGCACCCCTGCTAGCCTCTCCGCTGCCGGGCGGCCCGGCCCCGCCGCTGCCGCCGCTGCTGCAGCCTAGCCCGCTGCCTCTGGCCGCGGCTGCGCCGTCCCTGCCGCCACCAGCACCACCAGCTGGCCCCAATGCCATTGCCGACGGGGGCACGCGCGCCGCCGTGGGCGAGCCCACGGAAGGCGGCGGCGGCGGCGGGGCAGGCGGCGGCCCCCCCGGCAACGGCGGTGGCGGCATGGGTCCGGGCGACATTGGCGGCATGGTGGCCGGGGCGGTGGGCGGCTTGGTGCTGGTGACGGGGGTGGCGGTGCTGGCGCTACTCGTGGCACGCAAGCGTAGGGTAAGTGGTGGCGGAGGGATGACTGGGGAATGACGGAAGCGCTGCAGCAGCGCACCGCCGGGGGGCCTCAAGGGTCGCCGGGTCAGGGCCCTTCTGGCTGCTGGCTCGCCACGCTCCCGATCTGGCTGCCCACGCACATCAGGCAGTGACACGCAGCACATGCACTGACGCTGTTCGTGCCTGCATGCCCCTGTCAATTCCACTCCGCGTCCATCTTCCCTCCCCTTCCCTCCCGTCCCCTTCCCCCCTGGCCGCAGCGCTTTGCGCCCGACGAGGCCCTCATGGCGGACCTGCTGGCGGCAGGCGCGTCGCCCCCGCCCCCGCGCACTGGCTCGGAGCCGCTGGCCTCGCAGGAGCTGCCGTACTCCGACGGAACCGCCAGCCCCCCGGCGCCCCGGTCCGGGACTGACCTGTAGCGCCTGCGGCAGAGTGGGTCCATGCGATGCATAGCGTGCGGCTGTTGCCTACAGACTGTTGCCTACAGCGGGACCGCGGTACAAACAAGCCCTAATACGGCCCCGCCCGGTAGGGTGCCAGACTGCATTGCGATGGCTGCAGGCTGCCGGCTCCTGCACACGCCGTAGCACGCACGGCCGACGGATGTCCAGTATCAGCATGTATGTCAGTCGGGCAATGGTAGAAGCGGAACAGCGCTGCTGGATTGGTGTTGTGCTGGTTTAATACCGGTCTCTTCCAGATGTGTAAAGGAGAGGGTGGGCGCGTCGACGCGCCTGGCGCAGGCTGCTGCACGGTGCTGCTGGATTTGCCATTGGCCCCCTAGCGACGGAGCACTCAGCCCGCCGGCGACCGGCGATTGGTGCAGCGGTACCTCCTCGCATCAGCTAGCAGTGTAGGTGATTTGAAAGCCTGGGGAGGCAGGTATGGCGCAGTGCAGGAGGTGGTGGGCAGGAGGCCCTCTTGGTGGTGGGCGTGCTGGCCCAAGTCCTCTGGGCGCGCGGGGCAAGAAACCACGCGGCACGTTCGTGTGTGCAGGAGTGCAGTGCATTGCGGCCTGCCGGGATCGTGCCCTGACGCGCGCCCCGCGCCTCGGCAACGGGCATGGGCCCAGCCACGGGGGCCACACGCTGTCACATGCGGCGCTCAACAAGACAACGACTCAAGCTTAGACACACCACTGACTGGCCCCGCAGCCGGGTAGCCCGACGCTGACCAGCACCGGTTTGGCAGTGTCGGGCACACGTGGACGTCATGCGCGGTGGTGTCAGTTACGTAGCTGCACGTGCTCACTGTTGCAAGGTACCCCCGCACCTGCACCGTACATGTGTACTGCAATTGTGTCGTACATGCGCCGCACTTGCGCCGCACATGGTCCGTACCTGCGCCGTGCGTCACGCTTTCCCCCGCCTGAGCCGTGCCTGCGCCATGCGAGAGTAGAGTGTTGGACGGGTAAGACATGCTGGGCCGAGTAGCATCTGGAAAAACACTACATCGATGGGCATGATGCGTACGCGGCCCTGGTCCCCTACAGCACGCCTGGGCGGGTTTCGACATGGCTGTCACTCAGAGCAATTAGCTTTGGCATGGATGGGGATGGGGATGGGCCCAGCGGACCCAGCGTCAATGGAAAACCCTGGGTTGGGGGGCGTACAAAAGCGGGGGCAGCGGCGTGTGGGAAAACCGGGCACACAAATCAGCCGCAATCTCAGCATACCTGCAACGTAAAATGAAACCGTGTCCACGTCTATGCAGTATGTACTGACGACTACACATAACGCCTTATCGCTGCTTTATCATACCGCACAGGTGGCTTTGTGCTTTGACTGGGACCGACTGCGGCTCTGTGTGTCATTTTTTATTGTACCTGTGATACAACAACGAAGAGAGTCAGGCGGTGTTGTTGCCGAAGACAGCGAATGCAACGCAACATAATGTCAGACCGCTTGCCACAGCGACAAGCAGCATGCTACCAGCCAGGAGCTTTTGGCTGCAGTATGCTGTTGGCCGTGCTGGCACTGGACCATGGCTTCTAGGCGGAGCGAGGCGAGGCGAGTTGCCACGCAGAGAAGGAAAGCCAGCAACAAGCTGGCTGCGTGTCAGCCATGGCTTTGTTTGGTGGCACTCGTGCTGGCCGCTGCGGTTGTATGCGCGCAAGGGCCGGGCAAATTGCTCGTCTCCGAAGCTGAGCTTGCAGCCGCCATCTTTGATCAGAGCGTCACCGAGGCTGTGCTGGGGGCATCAGTGCGCCTGCAATCGATCGACGTCTGGCGCGATGCTCAAGCAGCTTTGCAGCCGTCCCTGGCGACGGCGTTGCCCGCTGAGCCAATCCTGATCACGAGGAGCCTGCTTATACGAGGCTCTGATGTCGCCATGGACGGCACCGCGGCTGGTACGGTTGGCACCCCGGCGCGGAGTGCCCCCACGCTGGACCTCTCCCTGGCGCAGGGCCTTCTGCAGCTTGCCCCCAATGTCACGCTTGAGCTGCGCAATTTGCGCCTCGTCAGCTCCCAGGCAGCAGTGCGACCGGACCTGCAGCCCTTTGCGGCACTGCTGTCCGCGCTCGTGTCGCCTAGTCCCACTACCTCGTTGCCCTCGGCAAGCGCGCCGCTACCCGCCGCTATCGTGCTAGCCAGCTGTCTCGATGTCATGGACGTGGGCCTGCCACAGCCCCAGGCCCTGGCGGCCGCCAGCGCCCTGACCCCACCGGCCGGAGCTCAGCTGCCGGCGGCGGCTGCCACCTGGCTCTCCGATGCCTCCAGCCCACCGCTCGCGCATGACGAGCCCGTCTGTCTATCCGTCAGCGGTATCGCAGCAGCAGCTGCCAGCCAAGGGCATCGTCGCAGCCTTCAGATGGGCCAGGGGCACCGGCAGGTAGACGCTACCGCTGCCGTCCGCGACGACTATGGGCAGCAGCACACGGCGGCCGGCGGTGCTGCCAGCGGCGACAGCACGTGCGCACGCGCCGCCGCCAGCCGACGCCCAAGCGGCGGCCCGGGGCCGCTGCCCGGCCTCTGGTCGCTGTTGCTGCCGGCCCTGCTGGCCATGCCAGGGAAACCTGCAGGGGCGGGCGAGCGCGGGGCACTGGCGGCTGGGGCCTCCGGCGTCCGGCGCGCAGCGCTGTCCGCCGGCCCCAACGCCACCCTCTGCCTGGAGGGCGTCGTGCGCGTCAGCCGCGCCGCCGCGCTGCTGCGGCGGGGGTCCGACGCCCGCATCGCGCTGGCGGCGGCGTCCTCCGCAGCCGGCTCCAGCGCCCCAGCGCTGCTGCTGCTGGTGTCGGACACGCTGAGCGGCTCCCTGCAGCCGGTGGATGCCCCCTGCCTGGCCGCCAGCCGGGCTGACGTGTGCGTGGCGCGGGCGCAGCTGCAGCTGGCGGAGTGGCTGGCGGCGGCCGCGGCCGTGCCGAGCGGCGGGCGCGGAGGCGGCAACGCCACGGGCGGCAGCAGCGCGGCCAGCGGGAGCGGGAGCGGCGGGGAGGCCAGCGGCCGCAGCACCGAGTTCGTGGTGGGGCGGGGTGGGGAGGATAGCGGGGCGGGGCGGGAGGGCAGGGCAACCGGGCGGTGGTGCGCCGGGTGCGGCGTGTTGGGCATGGCTCCTGCACAAGGGTTTCCGCCGGAGCAGCAGGCCCCCCTGTGTACCGTATGCAGCCCCAGGCCGAGCCCGTGCGTCATGCCTGCGCCGCGCCCTGCGGCTCCCGGTGCCCCTCGTCCAGGTAACGCTGGCGGTGCTGCTGCCCGTGGCGGTTCTGGCGCTGGCGGCGCTGGCGGTGGTGGGATACCTATACCGCAAGCTGCGCCGCCGCCAGAACCGGGAGCGCGGCGCCAAGCGGGCGCCGGGCGTGGGGCCACTCACCACGCTTTGCGTCACGGGTAGGGCGGGGCCGGTGGTCGCAGCGGGGTTGGAGTTGTGGTCGGGTGGGCGCGGCGGCCGCCGGTAACGGAACCGCCGCCCTTTTTGCACCGGCGCTACCCGTCTCTGACTGTTCCTCGCCTTGCTTCCCTGTGCCTTCTCCACCTCCCCGTGCGTCTGCTATGCACACAGCAGCATATCCTCTTGCCAATACCATCCTCCCCGTGCGTCCTCCCCTCGTCCCTTCCCCGCCCCGGCCCGCCTGCCCAGACATCTCCAACAGCACCGCGCTGTGGGAGTCGCTGCCGGAGGAGGTCATGGACACCGCCCTCAAGCTGCACCACGCCTGCCTGCGCTCGCTGCTGGTGCGCTGGAACGGCTACGAGAGCGCCACCGAGGTGAGGGGCCGAGGAGGCGGCGGCGAAGGAGGCGGCGAAGGGGTTGGACAGGAAGGACGAGCAGCGGTGGGTGGAGAGGGGCGGGCGCCCTGCGGCGGCGCTGTCTGGCGTGCAGGCGGCACCCTTGCGGCCAGCGGCGGTACGGCTGACGGCTGCCCCATGGCGCGATGCGCGTGCGTGCGTCCCTCGCGGTGACGTGGCGTGCAGGCGGCCCCTCGCCGTCCCGCGTCCCTGTCCCGTCCCCTGTCCCGTGCCCTCCCACACCCTGCCCTTTGCCGCCCCTTCCCCAGGGCGACTCCTTCATCCTGGCCTTCCACACCCCGCTGGACGCAGCCAAGTTTTGCCTCACCGCGCAGCTGCAGCTCATGGTGGGCTGCAGGGGCCTGCGCGGGGGCGCGGGTCGGGGCCCGGCCTTGGGCGGCGTTTGGGCGGGAATCGCCGTTTGCATTGTCGGGGCCGTCCCCTCCGAGCCGCTGCAGGATGTAATGGGGCTGCGCTGGGCTGGCGGAGGCTGGTGGGCGCGGGTCGCTGCCCGCCCCGATGGCCCCCGCCCTGCTACCGGCCGGCACGTGCACATGGCCGCGGCGGCGCACTCACCGGGCATGCCTCGCGGTCTGCGTGCGCTACCCGCCCGCCCCCTCGCAGGAGGTGTCCTGGCCGTCCGAGGTGCTGTCCCACCCGGACGGCTCCGAGGTGTGGCTGGTGCCGCGCAGCAACGACCTCAGCGGCCACTACCACGCCCCCTCGCGATCCCAGGCCTTCCTGCTCGACGCCAGCGGCGGCCCCGCCCCCGTTGCTGTCGGCGCCACCGCCGCCAGCTCGCCCTTCGCCAGCCGGGGCCTCGGCGCGCCGCCGCTGGCCGCCGGCGGCGGCACGGCCACTGGCTATAGCCGCCACAGTACGGAAGTGGGCATGGGAATGGGAATGCCGGTAGCGGGCAGCGGCTATGGTCGCCGCTCGACGTCATGGGCCCTGGGCCTGTCGTTCAGGGCTGGCCATGGCGGCGGCGGCGGCGGCGGCAATGCTGGCGGCGCGGCCAGCGCCGCTGGTGGTGGTGGCAATGGCGGGGGTGGGGCCGGCGGTGGCGGCGGCGCCGTTGCGGGCGCCAGTCGGATGCTGGAGCTCGAGCACCTGGCGCCCGGGTACGACATGGACGCCGGGGAGCCGTACATGTACGGCAGCGGGTACGGCGGTGGCGGCGGTGGCCCTGTGGGGCGGGCTGCGTCGCGGCTGCGGTCGTTCACGTCGCGCGTCTCCACGATGCTTGGGCTGTCAACGCCGGCGGCGGCGATGGCCAGCGGCGAGCGCAGCCGGCGGGCCTCGGCGGCCATCGGCGGCGGCAGCGGTCCGCTGGGGTCCCTGCACGCTAGCCTGACGGGCATGAACGATAGCTTGGTGATGGCTCGGTTCGGCGCCGGCGGCGCTGCCGGAGGCCGAGCTGGGTCTTGCTTGGTGGTGGACGAGGGCAGCTCTGGGCGAGTGCCCACTGGCCGCAGCGGAGGAGCCAGCAGCTTGGCGAGGGGGCTGCCCATGAACCGCCGCAGCGTCGGCCGGCCCGGCGCAAGCGGCGGCGACGACGGCGCGGCACTGGCGCCGGACCGCCGGTCCAAGTCCTTTGCCTCGCACCACGCCCCTGGCGGCGTCGCTGCCGGCGGCGTGCTGCCGGCCGCCGCCCCCGGCCCAAGCATCGCCGCGATGGCAACGCTCGGCCCCGCCGCCGTCGTTGCCGCTGCCGGCGGCAGCTTCACCGGCCCGCGGTCGCTGCTGCGTCAGGCGCTCAGCTTCCGGCAGCGGCAGGGCAGCTTCCGCGCCGGCACCAGCCGCGCCGCCGCCGCCGCTTCTGCCGCCGCCGCCGGCACCGCCGACGCCGCAGCCAACTCCGCCACGGCCTCCTCCGCCGAGGAGCAGTCGTCGCCTCGCGGCGCCAGCAGCAGCCGCTCCCGCCGCAAGCTGAGCTCGCGTGCGCTGCTTAGCAGCGGCGCCAGCCGCACGCACCTGGCCGACGCCCTTCCCGTCATGCGGTCGGTCGCGTCCCTGGATCCCGATGTCGGGCCCCTGTACCAGGTGCGCAGCATTGGCGACGAGTGCGGTGCCAGCTCCGCCAGCGGCCAGCCCTCGTCGCGTGTGCGCGACGGCAGCGGCCTCATCGCGTCGGCCGAGGGGACGCTGCACGTTGGCGGCGGCGCGCTAGGCGAGGCGGGGACGCCGCCCAGCGGCAGCCCGCTGCGGCGCGGCGCTCGGCGGGAGCCCGGCGACGACCACGGCGGCCTGGCTGGCGGCAGCAGCGGCGCGGAGGAGGGCGGCGCGCGGCCGGCTCGCAGCGCCAACGCCCGCCTTCACCACCACCACAAACACCAGCACAACCACGCCCACCACATCAACCAGCTGCAAGCAAACCTCCTCGCTCCATATGCGAGCGCGGGTCGGGCCCGGCTCGACGCCGCCGGCGCCGGCGCCGAGCGCGGATCCTACGAGCGCGCCATGTCGTCGCAGGGAGACAGCTCGCCCATGCCCGTGTCCGCGGCAGCGACGGCCGCCGCCGCTGCCGTGGTGCACACCTCGAGCACCATGGGCACCGACGAGCCGGGCACCACGGGGCCGCTGGCGGGCGCCGGCTGCAGCAGCACCCCCACGGACGAGCTGCGGGGCTGCCGCGCCAGCAACGCCTCGGTGCAGCTGCTGATGGAGGTGCTGCAGCACGGCAACCTCGGCGGCCCGGCGGCGGCGTCCGACGGCGCCAGGTCCGGCGGCAGCACCGCGCCCGTCGTGCCGACGGCGGCGCCGAGCTTGCGGACGACGTCGGGGCACATGCCGCATCCGCCGCCGCCGCAAGCGGCAACATCGACGTCGACGGCGGCGGCGGCAGCGGCGCGGTCGAGGGCGGCGCTGACGGCGGCCACGACGTCGGTGGGCGGGCCGCCGCCGCCGCCGCCGCTGACGGCGCAGCAGGCGGAGCGGCTGCGGCGCGCGTCGGCGCCGGCCGAGGTGACGCTGGGGGCGCTGACCAGTGCGCACGCGGCGCTGCTGCGGCCGAGCCCGTTGGGCAGCGCCGCCGGGAACAGCATGCTGCCCTTTGCCGTACTGAGCAGCGCGCAGTCCTCCGCCGACGCGCCTGGCGGCGGCGGCAGTGGCGACGCGGCCACGGCCATCAGCCTCGGCTTTGGCCTGGGCCTGGGCATCACCATTGGCGGCGGCAGCAACACGCCAGGCGCCTCCGGCGCGCTCAGCCGTGTGGACGAGAACCAGCTGTACGACAGGCAGCAGCTGGAGTTTGTGACGGGCTCGGGCCAGCACGCCGCCCTTGTCTCCGCCAACAGCAGCGGCGCCGGAGACCGCGTGTCTGGCAGCTACGCCGCCGACGGCGGCGGCGGCGGCGGCAGCGGCGGCAGCTCCGCCGCGGCGCTCGGCACGTCGCCGTCATTGATGCATCCGTACCCCGGGCCGGGGCCGCGCGGCCGGCCCAACAGCGGCGGCGCCGGCGGCGCCGGCAACGCGCTGGGGATCGCTGCGGCGGTGGGGCGGCTGCTGCGGAACCGCAGCGTGCGCCGCGACGCACGCGTGCACAGCAGCCCGCAGACCCGGATGCTGGACCTCGAGGCAGAGCCTGGCGGCGGCGCGGCGGCTAGCCGCACGCGGCCGCTTGAGCCGATCCCCGAGCCCACGGCGGTGGGCTCCCGCCAGGTCTCGGAGCTTGGGCCCAAGTACGCAGCGTCGGCGTCGGAGCCGCCACCGGCCGGCGGCGGCGTCGGGCGCCGCGTGCTTGCGCTGCCGGCGGCGGCGTTGCAGCTGCGGGACGAGTTCCCCAGTGGCGCCAACGCCGGCGCGGCGCTCTCTCCGCCGGACAGCAGCTCGGGGCCCGGCGGCGCCAGCTGGGCCGAGGGCAGCACCGGCGGCGGCGGCCCCGGCAGCGCCGCCGCCCCCTGCCCGCCCTCGGCATCCGTGTCAGCGGTCCGCAGCAACTCGGTCAGCCAGACGCTGGTGCGCGGCCTGAGCAAGGCCAACTCTCTGGTCCGGCAACTGACCCGCGACCGGATGCACCGGACCGACCGCGACGGCAGCGGCCGGCTGCTCTGGGCCCAAGGCACCGCCGCCGCCGCCGCCACCGCCGGCAGCCTCGGCGGCGGTGGCTCGACCAGTCAGCTCCCCATGTACGAGGTTTGCCCCAACCTCGGCAACAGCTTGGCGCTGGCGCTCATGAGCGGCGGCGGCAGCGTTGACGGCGGCGGCAGCATCGGCCTCGGCGCTGCCGTCGCCGCCGTCGCCGGCTCCGCCAGCCTGGCGGGCGACGGGACGTCGGGCTTCGAGCTATCGGCGGTGGGCATGGTGGAGGCCGGCGCCATGCAGGCGCCCATGGGGCCGGGGCGGCTGGGCTCGCGCGTGCAGCTCTTTATGGGGCGGGACTCGGGGGTGAGTGGGGCCCGGGAGCGGGGTGCCGGCGATGGGGTGTGTGCTTGTGCGCTTGTGAGCGCGTCAATGGGCTCGCGGAGCGGGGCTCTCCATGTCGCGGGACTGTTGGGGTGAATGGGCCGCGGCAGGCGGATGTTCGAGTGTTAGAACGGGACCCCACACGCGGCACAGTGCGTGTGCGTGTGCGTGTGCGCGGTGCGCCCACCAGCCGCAGCTGGCGGCAGGTCCTTGGCAGCCTCGGCTCGGGTAGCGCTGGCCGTGCCAACCGGTCCCACGTCCAGCCGGGCCCAGCAGTCCGGTACAGGGCACCCGTGGCCTCCAGCAACCCCCGGTGTGCCTCCTTCCTTCACCCTGCCGCATTGGCGCCTGTCCCCGTTTACTCAGTCTTTGGGGGCTTCAGCCGGCGCCCACCACTGCACCTCCACCCCCTCCTCCCCGCGCCTCCCCTGCCGGCCGCAGGGCAACGCGCTGGCGGACGGCTCGGCCATGGCGCGCAGACGCAGCAGGGCGGGCCTGGTGCAGTCGCTGGACGTGAGCGGGGCGGGGGCCGAGAGGGCGCCGCCCCCTTCCTGCTCGCAGGCCTCGCCCTGCTGCACAGCCCCACCGCACACCCGCACCCGCCGGCCACGGATGCATCTAAACGCATCCCTATCGCTGCTTTCTCCCTACGCACGATCACCGCGTCACCAACCCGGGGCGCGCCGCGTGCGGGGCGGTACTCTATTCCTGCCCAATGAGCTTGAACACCCGACGGCCACCTCCCCGCACCACGTGACGCCATGCCACCCCTTGCCTTCGCCAGGTCACCGACATGGCCCGCGCCATCGCCCCGCTCACCACCGGCGGCACCACCGCCACGGACGAGGAGGGGCAGGCGCAGGGCCAGGCCAGCGGCGCCGCCGCCAGGGACGGCGCCGCGGCCGCGGCCGCCGCCGCCGCGGCGCTGGCTGGCGGCCTACGCCCCCCCTCGGGGCTGCAGCGGGGCAAACCTGTCGGCCCCTTGAGCGCCTTGCTGCTGCCGCCGGGGGGCGCGGGCGCGGGCGCGGCGCCGGGCTCGGGCAGCGCGTCGGGGCCGCTGATGCCGCTGGCGCTGGCGGGCGGCGCGAGCCGGCGGCTGTCGATGCTGGGCCTGGGCCTGGTCAGCCGCAGCCGAACGGCCGCCAGCGAGCGGCGCGCCAGCCTGTCGGACTACTTCCAGGTGCGGCGGTTGGCGGTTGGCGGTTGGCGGGTGCTGTCGTGCGTTCCACACGCACGCGCCGCCCCGAGCGCCCACACAGCCCTCTGCGCCGCCGCCCTAGCTTGTGGTCGGCGGGGGGCGGGGGGCCCGTGCGGGGGGGGGGGCGGGGGGGGGGGGGGCCGGGGGGGGATGCCAGCGC
>BDDC01001512.1:14104-25079 GCA_001662425.1 Chlamydomonas sphaeroides
CGCTTCAGCGGGTGCAGGGGCGGGTCCCCTGGCCTCCCACGGCGCCCTGTCACGGGGCCGTCGCGCACACCTGTGTGCCCTTTCGCGCCCCTCGCAGGGACCTGGGCCCGAGGCTGGGCTACGCAGCGCCGCTGCGCAACATCCCGCTGAGCCAGGTGCGGCTGCGGGGGCTCCTGCGCTGTCCCGTAGGGTCCCCGGCTGTCCAACAGACTCGCTCCTTGAGCCGGGCGCGACGCGCGGCCGCTTCCTTGCGCTCGCGCCTTGGCGCTGCGCGATCGCCACGGCGCTCGGGACACTGGGCTGGGCCAGCGGCGCCCAAGGGGCCTGCATTGAAGCCCACGGGGCATGCATTGACGCCACACGCCGTCTCCCCAACGCCACACGCCCGCCTGCCCTCTCCTGCGCCGCAGCTGGGCACCGAGGACGCGCCCACGGGCTACGCGGCCATCAGCTTCATGCACGTGGCGTCGGCCAGCATGCTGGGTGGGTAGGGTGTAAGGGGGAGGGAAAACGGATGGGGTAGGGGCAGGCAGGGGTAGGTTGGCACGTGCCGTGTTGGCGGAGGCACCAGGCCGTTGGCTTCATGCAGCTGGCGACGGCCAGCATGGGTGGGCTGGGGGTTGCGGTAGTGCGATGGAGGCGCAGGGGCCAGCAGGGAGGACGGCGTGTGCTTGCGGCGAGCAGCGGCATCCACGGCGCCAGGCACGGGGCGGAGGGACTACCCATGCACGCGTCCCCCTGACCCCCACCTGGTGCTCGCCCGCTGGCCCCTGGCCCCCACCTGGTGCTCGCCCGCTGGCCCCTGACCCCCACCTGGTGCTCGCCCGCTGCCGCCGCCCGATGCCGCCGCCCGATGCCTGCCGCCTGCTGCCTGCGCGCTGCTGTCCGCTCCTCGCAGTGGCGGAGCTGGGGCAGCCGGGCGTGGAGGCTCTGCAGCAGTTCAAGGTGGGGCGGGGCTGCACCTGCAGGGAGCGGCGGGGAGGGGTGAGGGCAAGGACAACAGGGGTACGGTGGCGTGTGTCGCCGCGTGTGCGTGCGCCATGGGACAGCGGAGGCGCTGCAGCAGCTTAAGGCGGAGTCCGACACCTACCCGTCGATCTCGACTGGGCGGTGCAGCTGCTGCGGCGGCTGCCGTTTATCGTAGGGTTGCCAGGTCGCTTTAAAGACCATTCTTCGGCCAGTACCGGTACTTGAAATCCAACACACCGCATGTGGGATTCTATTCTACTTTACACTGCAACACACATCCCTCGCGACAGGCGATCGCCACGGAGCTGTGCAGCCGCTGCGGAGGCTACGTGGTGGAGGCCAGCGAGGGGCTGTGCCTGGCGGCATTTAGCCAGCCAGCCGCTGCGCTGGTGTGGGCGCTGGTGGCGCGGGAGGCGCTGGAGCGGCACAGCTGGAGCGCAGAGGTAGGGCGGGGTGGGGGTGGGGCGTACCAGGGTTGAAGCGTACCATTCAGGGGTGTGGCGGGCTGCTCTGTGGCCGGGGCAGGGAGCGGGGCAAGGGAGTGGAGTGCAGTGAGTCTGGCCTCCGTGCGACGGCGCCTCTTGGCAACGCGGGACTGCGGCACGGCGAGCGGCCGCACGTGGGGCGCTCCGCCGGGGGAGCTGTGGCCGGGGAGGACCCGGGAGGCGGGCGCGGAGGAGGGGCAGCACGGGCAAGAGCGGTTTCAGCAGGTCGCGGAGGGTCACCAAGGTGGCCGAGGGTGGGCTGTGGGCTGTGGCCCTGCCGGCTCGCCCGGCCCCGTGCCTGGGGCCCCTGAGCCGCAGCCGTGGCGTGTCATGATATGTACTACTTGCTTCCCCCTTGGCGGGCGCACCCCAACGCGCCCCGCCGCTCGGCCCTGCTGCCCGCAGGTCCGGCGCTGGTACCGCTTCGCTGCGGGCGGCGGCAGCAGCTACGCGTCGGGGCACCGGGGCCGCGGGCCGCGGCCGCGCACGGGCGTGCACGTGGGCGGGGTGAACGTGGAGGTGGGTGCGGCCGCGGGAGAGCGTGGGGACAGGGCGGGAGGGAGGGGGTCGCTGGGGCGCGGTGACCGCGGGGGTGGCTGGCTGGGAGGGGAGGGGAAGCTGGGGTTCCGTATCTTACGCTGGTGGCAGTAGGGGTGCCCCGCCCTAAGGTCAATGGGCGGGATACAACCCATGCGCAGCGCTTTCGCTCATGGGGGCATGGGACCGGCAGCCCCTGGCAGCACGGAGCGGCCGCGGGCGCCAACCCTCGCTGACGCCCCGCTCCTGCCTCCCCCACTGCGCCCCGCCCTCCTGCCGCCCAGGTCAACGCCGCCACCGGCCGCATGACGTACCGCGGCAAGGTGCGGTCGCGGCTTTGTATTCTCGTATGCATGTGATACCCGGCAGTGCCACGGCGCTTCACCCCTGGCCCACACGCTCACTGCCACGGCGCTTCACCCCTGGCTCTCGACCTCCCCTCCCCTCCCCTCGCTGCCCGGTGCGCCAGGTCATGAACCGCACCTCCCGCATCGCCCACAAGGCGGCCAGCGAGCAGGTGCGCCGCCGCAGGCTGCTGAGCCGAGGTGCAACCGACACAGCAGCCAGCGGGCCGTGCGTGGCAGCGCGTGATAGTGCGTGATGGTCTTGGTTGTTCGTGTGTAGAATAGAACGGAACCCCGTGGTCGTATGGGTGGCTGCCGGCATGATCACGCGTGCGTGAGACCCCGCGCCTCGCGCCTGGTCCTGTCGCGCGCACCCGGGCCACGCATGTCCGCACGCCGCACGGCACCTGCTGAGCCCACCGCCCACCGCCCCGTGGAACCTGTGTTCTCGCGAGGGACGCAACGCTCTCTCGCTATTGCGCTGGCCCCGCCGCCCTTCTAGACCCTGTGGACGCGCCGCGTGATGCGCACCTTGCAACGCAACACACCCTCTTGCCGGCCACCCCCACCCCCAGATCCTGTGCTCCCGCGAGGCCTGGGAGGCGGTCGAGGCGTCCATCGCGGCCATGGTCAAGGAGATGCAGGAGGAGCGGCTGCAGGAGGAGGCCGCCAAGGCCGCCGCCGCGCAGGCCGCCGCCGCCGACGGCAGCACAGGCTGCAGCGACGACGACGCCTCCGGCGATGACTTTGTGCAAGCCAGCGCCCGCGGCAGCGGCGCCCGCACCCCCCGCAGCGCCCGCACCCCCCGCAGCACCCGCAGCGCCCGCGGCGGCGAGGACGTGCTGGCGGAGCTGGGGGGCGCGCCGTCGGCCCGCGGCGCCGGCGGCGTCGGCAGCGGTGACGGCGGCGTCAGCAGCAGCGGCGGCGGCGGCGGCGGCGGCGGCGGCGGGTCGGTCCTGTCGGTGATGTTGTCGCGGGGCAACTCGGGCGGCGTCGGCGGCGCGCAGCGCTCCAGCAAGAGCACCGGCGGCGGCGTCGGTGGCGGCACGGGCCGCGGCTCTGGCACCATGGGCGCCGGCGGCACGGGCGCCTCAGGGACGCACTCGGCCGGCGGCACGGCCCGCGACCCCTCGCCCGAGCTGTCCCACAGGTGGGGCCTTGGGCCACGCGCAGCCCTCGTGTGTTTTGTGGATACAGTGACGGTTCACCTCGCGTACACTCAATTGGGGTTGTTGCACCAGGATGGCACGGCTGCTATGGGCGCGCGTAGGCTGGGCTTCATTGCCAGCGCCCATGCTGCTCGAGCCAGGCGGGCCCCACCCGTGTCTACCTGTCGGCACACGATTGTGTTCAGCTTGAAAGGAACAGGATAGAGGTCCACCCCGCGCGCGACACGCCCCGGGTTGGTGACGCACTGGTCGTGCGTAGGAAGAAAGCAGGGAAAGTAGGGATGCGTTTAGGTGTATCCGTGCGGAAGGCAAAGCCCAGCGCCGCCTTGAAAGTTCCCGAGGCCCGCCCGTCCACACGGTTGTGTTCAGGAATTGGTAACGTATACGGTTGTGTGTGGGCCTGTGTCCCGTCCCTCGCACTCCCGCCCCCGCGCACACAGCAGGTTGGTCTCCAACCTCGCCGTGTTGTGGCGTGCGCTCAACGCACCCCCGTGATAGCCTCCCCCCAGTCTTGAGGGTGTCCCTCCTCTGCCAAGACACATGCAAATTCCACATGCAAACCCGTCCGTCTCCCCCACCGCCCACGCAGGACGCTGGCGGCCAACCTGGCGGCCTCGCTGCGAGCAGGCCGCTCCGCCAGCGCCAAGCAGCTGACGGCGGCGCGCGCCGCCGCCGCCGCCGCCGCCTCGGCGCTCAGCCAGCGCGTGGCCTCCTTCAGCCTGCGCTCGCCCTCGCCCGCGCCCTCGCCCCGCCACACCCAGCACACCCAGTCCGGCCGCATCGCCGCGGCCGCCGCGGCCGCAGCCGCCACCGAGAGCGCGTCGGCTCTCTCCGGCCTGGGACGGGCGCAGTCCGTCTCTGCGCTCATATTCCAAGCCACCAGCAGCCGAGCCTCGGCGCCCAACGCGCCCGCCCACAGCCCCGATGTTGATAGAGGGTCGCCGTTCAGCACCGCCGCCGCCCACAGCGTTGGCGCCGGCGCCGCCGGCGGCCCCTCGCAGATGGCCGCCGGCGCCAGCGGACGGCACCGCCGGCTCTCGATGCCGACACCGCTGGCGCCGCTGACTCGGCTGGCGCTCCCGTCGCCGAGCGCCCGGTCCGGCGGCGGCAGCGTTCCCCGTCTTCCGTCGTACACCTCCCAGACCTCGGGGCCCCAGGCCGCCGTGCTGACGGCGGCCTGCCTGTCGCCCTCGGACGAGGACGGCGCCGGCGGCAAGCGCAGCGGCGCCGCCGCCGCGCCGTCGTCGCCGTCGTCGCTGTCGGACGCGGCCAGCCCCGAGTGGCTGGCGCTGGCGAGGCTGGTGGGTCCCAAGGTGGAGCTGCCGCCCCACAAGCGGCTGGCGGCGGAGTTTCTTGGCAGCTTCAGGTGAGGGGCTTGGGGCCACCGCCGGGACGTGTGTGAGGACGCAGTGGTACACAGCGCTCATGCAAGGAGCCACTGCACCATTCGGTGTGCTGCCGTCAGCCCTCGTACCGGGATATGATTGGTTCTTTTGGTACGTCAACTCTGCAAAACATTCACGATGCCGCCTCCGCTGCCGCTGCCGCTGCCTTCGCCTCGGCCTCTTCCGAGCCAAGCCCCAATGCCCCTGCCCCGCACCCCTCCGCGTCCACTTGCCCGCACACACAGCCTCAAGGGCGTGCGCGAGGAGATGCGGCTGTTCGAGGTGCTGTGGCGGTCCGAGGAGGGCTACAGCGACAGCACCGACAACAACAGCGGAGCCACGCCGCCCGGCGCGCGCCGCCTCAGCAGCACCGCCATCCTAGCCACCAGCGGCATGCGCGCGACCATGCTTGCCGCCAACGCTGCAGCTGACGGCGGCGGCAGGAGCGGCGGCGGCGCCGCGCCACCGCCCGATCATTCACACCGCATCAGCGCGGTGGCCGCCGCCGCCTCCGGCGCGCCCTCGCGCTCGTCGCCGAGGGATGGCCGGACCGTGTCGCCGGCCGCCGCCGACGGCCGCGGTGGCAGCCCACGAGGCGGCGTCGCCGGTGGCGGCGGCGGCGGCCGCGACGGCCCGTTCTCGGTCGTCTCGGCGACGGAGATCGCCGCGGGCGGCAACAACGGCACCGCAAACTGCGGCCGCGGCCGCGGCCGCAGCGGGCGCTCCGAGTTTGTGATGCTCATGGACACCATGACGGGCGGCTCGGCGTACAGCTACGGGGGCGACGGCGAGGAGGTCCTCAGCGGCGGCAGCAACACAGGGGCCCTGGAGCTGGTCTCGTCGGCGGCGCCGCCCGGCCATCACCGCACCTCCGCCACGCACCGTCGTGCGTCGGCGGCGGCGCGGCCGCCGCCGCTGCAGCGCACCTCGGGCGGCGCCGGCGGCGGCGGCGCCGGCGGCGGCGGCTGGCACATGGCCGACGGCCGCACCTGGCACGCCACGACTGCGGCGGTGGCGGTGGCCGGAGTCAGCGGCGGCGGCGGAATCAGGGGCACGGCGCAGTCGCAGCTCTCCAGACCCAACGGCGACCGCGCTGGGCGGCCGGCGTCGACGCCAAGCCTGCTGCCGCCGCCGCCGCCGCAGGGCAACCGCCAGCAGCAGCCCCACTCGCAGCAATCGGAGCACGACTCGGCGCTGCGGCCCCGGGCCGGCGCGCTGCTCCCGGCGGACGGCAGCCCCGCCGCCGCCTCGCCGCGCGGCGGCGGCACCGGCACGGGCATGGGCACGCCAACCGGAACGGGGGCCGGAGCCGGCACGGCCGAGGCCATGAGCGGCAGCCACCCTCGGCGGGGCGGCATGGTGACCTTTGCTGATGTGGTGGTGGCACCGGAGCCGGGGCCGGCGGGCGGCAGCGAGCATGCGGCGGCGGCGGCCCCGGCCGGCGGCGGCCCCTGGGGCTCGCCCTGCTCACCCGCCCCTGGGGCGCGCCCCTCGCTCGGAGCCCTGCGCGCCTCCTCTCTGGGGTCGGGCGCAGGCGGCAGCGGCGCAAGCCGTCATGGCAGCGGAGGCAGCCCGCCGGATGAGAGGAAGGAGCGCTAGCGGCCGTGCCACGGGTTTGGGCTTGGGGTCACGGGACATGGGCTGCGAGCGGCAGGAGGGCGTCCGGCCCGGGGCGGGTCACACGCTCTCCGCTATCCTCGGCGCTTTCCTTGGGCGGTGGGTCGGGCGTGCGGCAGGTCATGTGAACTGCTATGTCATGGAACCCAGCTGGCGCTGCGTTGTCGTTTGTTTTTACGTTCGCGCCCCCATGCGCGCGTTTCGGGCCGGGCAGCGGGCGTGTGGGGTGTGGCCGCAGCTCCCCTCGCCGGCCGGGCCCTCAATTCATATGTGTGGGTTCCGGAGCTAGGCCGGAGCGTCGTGTGTGAAGCGGTTGCGGCCAGGCGGCCTGCGGGCCAGGTGGCGTGCGCGTTGCCATGTGCGCCGGCCACGTGCGGTGTGCGCACGGGACGTAGCGGTCGTGAGGCAATAACGGACATGGGCAGGCGGATACCGACACCGCTGGCGGCGCTGAGCAAGGCCGCGGCTATGTTGGAGCCGGTGGTGGCAAGGCCGGACGCCAGTGCATCATGCAGCACCCAGCTGTTTCACGTGGGCGTGAGGGGCACCGGCAGTGTGGTGCAGAGCCCCCAGCCGCGGCGAGCGAGGAGCCGCACACTGGCCGTGAACCCATGCGGCTGCTCGCTGAGGAGGAACGCAAGATGGTGCTGGACGGAACGTGTCGAACTTGGTTGGCGATTGGGTTCGTTCGTGACATCGTGAGGGGAGCCAGCCATGCGGGGGATGGGGCGGAGCCCCGGTGGAAAGGAAGCTGCGCGCAGCTGTGAGGATAGTAATAATGGTGGGGGGTGCGCATCGAGCGCGGCTGGCTCTCTGGTCGGCGTTTGCGTCGTGCGGGTGGTGGGCGCTCGGCTGTCATGGCTGGTGACGGAGCGGCCGTGCTGCGGCTATCTACGGACTCAGGCGGCTGCGGCTGAGGCTGCTGCTGAAGCTGCTGCGCGGACGGGGGCTCGCGCTTGTGCAGCCGCTGCCGGGCGCGGCCCCAGCCTTCCTTGCTGGGGATGCTGTCAGCTGGGCGGTGTGTGGCGCCGGCGGTGCGGTGGCGCAGGCCACGAGGCGGCGCTGGCAGCATAGCGTGTGGGTTCATATTGTTACGCCTTCAGCATGTCGAGGAACTGCCCCATGCCCCGGGGGAGGGGGGCAAGCCGCGCCCCTAGCGGGGCAGCGGCCCACGCTTCCCGCGAGCCCCCACCAGCACGGAGGCCGTCCTGCCACCAGCGGCGCGAGGCAGGGCACGGCCACGCGCTGCCGCAGCGCGCCCTCCCCTGCGTGCTCCCCTAACCCTGGGCGGTCTGAGCACGACCGCAGCAGGCAGTGTGTGGCGGAGCTACGGCGAGGTATCGGGGCGAGCAGCAAGCCAAGCAGCGCAGTACTTGTGAGTCGCTAGAGACCGGATGCACGCCCCTTCATGACTTCAAGGTCCACCATGTCCCGAGCCCTTGAGCCAGCGCGCCCACCACCTGCTGCATGTGCCATGCCTCCATCCCCAGGCTTGCGCACCATGTAAGCTGCTTATGCCAGGATGTTCGGCAGGATCATTCCTCGGGCTCCGCCCAAAGCTGCGGCCACGGGCAGACCCGGGCGCCGGCGGCCTGACAACTCCGTCGCAAGGCGACTAAAGCCTCTAGGGCGCAGCAGCGCTGTGCAGCAGCCTGCGCCAGGCGCGTCAGCGTGGCGGCGGGCGTGGTGGCAGCACCGCCGGAGCCGCTGGCGTCACGGCCAACAGACCCTCATGCCGACACCCCCACCAAGCTGTCTGCCAGCCGCGGTGGGCGTCGCCCCCGGTCGGTGGGAGCCCGCCCCTGGTTGGCGCAACCGGACCAGCCAACGCCTCAGTAGCCGAGCCGCCCGGCTAGCGCACACCCGGCCGCCCATGCACACGCGGCGCTGCGCCCTCTGCCCGCAACCACGGCAACGGCCGGTACGTGGGCCAAGACGGCCCCGTTGTTACCGCCAAAACCAACCGACGAGCACAGGCACCCAACGGATCTGCCAGAGTGCTGCTGTGCACCAACACACCAGCACCCCACCGCACGGCCAGCCTGGCACTCTGCGCCAAAGATGCACGCCTGAAGGAGGCCGGGAGCGGGCCCCGGCTGCGCATGCAGCTGCCGGCCAACCACCCAACCACCCACCAAGCAACCAACCAACAACCAAACCGGGTAAACCGGGCCGCTAGCGCAGCCGCCACAGCTTGATGGTGCCGTCGTCCGAGGCCGAGCCCAGCAGCCGGTGCTCCCCCGGGCTCCAGCGCACGCAGTTGATGTCGGCGGCGTGCGCCTTTGCCGCATGCGCCCACAGGCCCCAGCTGCCATGCGGCCCGCTCACACAGCCCTCGCCGCCGGCTGCTGCCGCGCCGCCTTGCCCCTGCGCTTGTGCCCCGGCCGGGCCCTGCTGCTGCTGCTGCTGCTGCTCCTGCTCCTGCTGCTGCGGCTGCGGCCGCTGTTGCTCCTGCTCCTGCTGCTGCCGCAAGAGCAGGGCGGCCACCTCCGGGTCGCCCTGGCCAAACACCATGATGCTGTCGTCGCCGTCGCCTGCGGGGGCGCAGGGAGCGCGTGGAGGGTTGCACAACAGCCTTGCAACGACCATTCACTGTCGGCTGTCGCACATGAACGACACCGACGGGCTGGCCGCAGCGTGGATGACAGCAAGTCCCAGCACACCCCTGGCGATGAGCCCCAGCCGCGAGGACGCAAGGCTGGCAACCTGAATGCGCTGTCCTGCATATGACACAGCATGCCGTGATACACACATAGCACACCGCGCGCCCCACCTGTGGCGATGAGCCCTAGCGCCCCCCAGTCGAGCGAGAACACGGTCCGCGCGTGGTAGCCGCTCAGCGTCGCGCCGCAGCGCAGGTCAGGCCGCGACGCCACCAGGCCCGGGCCGCCGCCGCCCTCGGCCCCTTCCGCGCCGTCGGTGGCCGCGGCTGCGGGCCGCGGCTCCCACACCCGCAGCGTGAGGTCGTCGCTGGCGGAGGCCAGGCGCTGGCCCTGGGGGTCCCACGCCACGTCCCACACCGTGGAGTCGTGGCCGTGCCCCGGGCCGGACCCTGCAAGCAGGGGCAGCCGGGGTGGCGGTCGTGAGTGGGCAGTGAATGCGAACAAACACGGGAGCAGGGGCCGAGCCCCCCGCGCTGGAGAGCATGGCCGTGCTCGAGCCCGACCCTGCGGAGGGGGGCGGGACGGGGGCGGGGGCAACGCTGCGCGCTAGGCTGGCCGGGCCCCCTGCGGTACCCGACGGGCCGCCCAGGCGCACCCAAACTGGCAGGGTAGCCCGCAAGGGCAACCCCGCACGCCGGGCCCATCAACCCGACCGCAGTGCTGCACACATCACGTGGGTTAACCCACAGGCCACGGCCGAGGCACGCCGAGCCCATGTCCTCCTCACAGCCACCGCCGCCGCCGCCTCCCTGCTGCAGACCTCCGCCATGCCCGCCCAGCGCCCCTGCGCTCCTGGCCCCCCGCCCCCTCCCTCCCTCGCGCCGCCGCCGCACCTCCCAGCGTCTGCGCGCAGCCCCACTCGTCGCCGTCGTAGGCCCACAGCCGGATGGTGTCGTCGTAGCCGGCGGACACCAGCAGCTCGCCGCCCGGGTGCCAGCGCACCACCTTGACGTCCTGGCTGTGGCCCTGGAGGCGGTGGGAGCGGGGCGGGAGGGGGAGGAGCGTGAGGTGTGTCACTTGTTAAGCAGAACATGACTGTGTGTTAGTGCCATGGGGGCGGGTGCCAGGGCGCCCCAGCACAGACCTCGGGTCCTGGCTGTGAAGTGGGGTGGGGTGTGGGAGCCAAGGCATGTCCGCCCCACAGCCCAGCCGCTGGCACTGCCTCCAAGCCCCTGTAACAGCCGCACGCTTGCGGGGAGCCAGCGGAGAGCTAGCGCGCTGGCCTGCCAAAGTGTGCACGATTTCGGCCGCACGCCACGTCGACGCTTCGTTTACCGGCATTTCGCCCCACAGCCAAGCCGCATGACCCCCAGCAGCCAGCAGCCGCACCTGCTTAACGTCGACGCACTCGTATTCGCGGCCGGGCATGGACTCCCAAATCCACACGGACCTGCGGGCACGCAGAGGGGCGGGAGGGGACGTCGCAGAGCTGGCGGCATCGGCACCGGCACTCGACGCTCGCATCCCACCACACGTGATGGCGTGTTTATCCGTCCTCATCCCAGACCGTGCTTGCCGTACCGTATCCCTGCTCCCGCAAGCAAGGCCACACAGCGGCAGCGGTCGCGCGCAGTCGGCCGCTCACCTGTCCCGCCCGCACGTGGCGATGAGGCGGCCGTCCGGGTTCCAGGCCACGCACTTGACCTCGTTCTCGTGGCCCTCCAGCTCCGCCACCTGGGGGTTGGGTGCAGGGGGCGGGGGGCAGGGGCTCAACCCCACCGCAGGCATGCCGCGCGCCGGGAGGCCCTCGCTCAGGGAGGCCCTCGCTCAGGGAGGCCCTCGCTCAGGGAGGCCCTCGCTCAGGGA
>BDDC01001513.1:9971-20628 GCA_001662425.1 Chlamydomonas sphaeroides
GGCGGCAGCCCCACGCTGTAGACGTGCGACACGCCCGGCAGGTCCAGGCCGCGGGCGGCGGTGCCGGTGGCGAGCAGCAGCGAGGACTTGTTGTCGCGGAAGGAATGCAGCGCGCGGATGGGGTTGTAGGCTGCGGTGGTGGGAGTGGGGAGGGGTCAAAGGGAACAGAGGGGGTGGGCGGGGAGAGAGTGTCTGCAACATCCCCAGCTTCCCCGGGGAGGGGATAGAGGAGGGTGCGCGGGGAGTGCGTGGTTTTGTTTCACAGGTGGAAGAAAGTGACGCTCTGCGTGTTCGTTTAGAAGTACAGTTTCTATGACTCTATGTGCAGGTGTGTTGAGTATTTTAGGGCCGAAGTAGAGTACCACCCCTTACGCGGCGCGCCAGCAGCACACCGCTTGGCGAGAGGCACGTAGGCACAACAAGAACGCGGAGCGCCGTTGGGCGACGCCAGCGGAGGCGGCAACGCACCGAACATGTCGTCTACGGAGGACGCCGCGTCGCCGCCGCCGGCCGCCGCAAACGCCTCCTCCTCCTCGGCGCGGCCGCCGCCGCCGCCGCCCGCGGCGCCCCGGCTGGGCCGCCGCCGCGGCGCCAGCCAGTTGGGCGGCGTGTTTGGGGCGGCGGGGGCCGAGGAGGACGCGGGGAAGGGGACCGTGACGGAGGCCGAGGAGGGCGGCCCTGCACGGCGGTCGGCGTCGCTGACTTGGTCCACTTCGACGTCGATGTAGTCGTCGTCCTCGTCATCCCGCCCCAGGATGGTCCCTGTGGCCGGGCGGGGGCCGGGGAAGTATAAAATGGGCAGAGATTGCGAGAGCAGTGACGAAGGCCGTAATGCAAGCACCATCAGGGGAGGGAAGCGCGCCGGTTGCCGGCTAGCGCAGTGCACCGAGGGGCTCGGGGAGGAGCGCGGAGGCAGGAGCAGGCGCAGCGGCAAGCCGCGGGCTGCCCTTGGGGCCAGGGCACAGCCGCCGCTGGCCCCCTCACTGTTCCCCTCTCCCCTTCCCCGCCGCCCACCCAGGCGGCACCAGCACCGCCAGCCGCTGCCCCGCCCCGCCCCCAACCCCTTCACACAAACACACACCTCTCCCTCGTCCTCTCCCCGTCCGCCCCTCCCCCCGCCGCCACCCACCCGGCGGCACCAGCACCGCCAGCCGGTGCTCAGTCCACAGGCTGGACTGCAGCGGCTCCGCCACCGCGGCCGCCTCGGCGGGGGTGTTGACAAACACCATCACACGAGCGGGGGCGGCGTCCTGGGGTCAGGCGGGGCATCGGGGCAGGGGCCAGGCGCGGGTGGCCGGGGTCAGTGGCGTGCCGCCGAGCTCGCAGGCCGCGCGCCGACAGGCAGGGGTCCATCCCTGGCACGCCCTTGCATCACGTGCCCTCACGTCAGCCTCCCCACACCGCACCTGGTCGGCGGCCGCCAGGTCAGCGCGCAGCGAGCGAGCCAGCGCCGCCAGCCGCCGGCTGGGCTCCACCACTATGTAGCTGTGCGGGGGCGGGAGGGGGAGGGGGCGGAGGGAAGGAAAGACATGTAGTGTGCATGTGCATGGGTGCCCGGCATGTATACCCTGCCACGGATGCGATGCCCCCCGCAGCTGCCGTCCCCGTCCCACCCTCCCACCCTCCCACCCGCCCCCCAGCCCCTACCGGTGCGATAGCGAGGGCGGCACACGGTACTCCCGGTCCAGCTCGATGCTGACCGGCTCCTGCAAGGACGGGAGGAGAGGCGGCGACGCAGGCGTGAGAGGGCAGCGTGCACCGCGCCGCGGCGTCCCGGCGCCTAGCCAACAACACACAACGCAAAATCCCTCCCCAACCATTCTCTTGCTGCCACACCCAGCCAGGCTTACCCCACGGCCATTTCCGGCAGCACGGGCCGTGACACCCCTTGACACACGCATACACACACGGGTGGTACTCTATTTCGGCCCTCAAAGTTGAACACACGCATCCCATTCCCGGCATGTTCCCTCCCGCCCCCAGAGCTCCCACCCGCAGCCAGGCCCGCTCCACGGCCATCTCCAGCAGCTCGGGCCGCTGCGTGGCGCCCACAAACACCACCTGGCCGGGGCAGAGGGCAACGGGGAAAAAGGCGAGGGGAAATGCGGGGAAATGCGTGGGGAAACGACCAGGGTTGGTGCCATGCAGCGGGTGACTGGCGCCCCCGGCATACTCCTGCTCCAGGCACCCACCTTCCCCCACCAGGCGCCCCCTGACCTTTCCCACCCCCTACCCCACCTGCAGCTTGAGGCCCGCGTCCGGCCACACGCTCTCTGTTCCTATCTCTGAACACACATACACACACGCCCTCCCTCACCCCACCGTGTCCCCCACCTGCGGCTTGTCGCCCGCGTCCGGCCCTCCCCCCGCCGCCGCCTCCAGCATTGCGCGCATGTCGTTGGGGAAGGCGGCAAAGCACTCGTCCACCTCGTCGATCGCGATGACCTTGGGGCCGAGAGACATGGGGGAGGGCGGACAGGGCAGCGGCGTGTCGGCAGCGGCGAAAGGTCAGTGCATAAGTGTCCTCCAGGGGCGCATCCACAGCTTCCCTCCGCTCGCGCCGCCTTACGCCGTCCCTTGCCGCTTCACATCGCGAGGTCGCGCACACAGCCATGCATCAACACACACCGTTGATTATTACGAACACATCGTGCTTCCTCTTGGCCCTCCATTTCCCCTGGCATCTCCCTCGCCTGATTCCCCTCCCACACGTACCTTGAGCTCGCTGAGCAGGGTGGTGACGGGGTCGGGGCCCCGCACCGCCTCCATCAGCGCCGCCGGGGTGGCCACCACCAGGTGCACCTACAGGGGGGAAGGGGGAGGGGAGAGGGGAAGGGGAAGGGGGAAAGCAGCCTAGGGTTCGTGCCATGGCGGGTGTGTCAGGCCTCCGCACCGCCTCCAAAACAGCCCACTGCTGTCTTTAGCAGACGTCTACCAGACGTCCACAGCAGCTGGTCGTACCGGACAGCTTTGCAGCAGCTTGACGCCATAGCAGCCTTTCATGGCACGCTGTCACTAGTCCACCCACTGTCATATTGATTTTTTGTGATGCGCACGTATGCGGTACATCAATGGGCCCTTCACACATGGGCCCAAGGCCCACCTGGGACAGGTAGGTGAGCGAGTTCTTGGCCATGACCACCTCCTCCTTGTTCAGCACGCCGCGGACCTGTAGGTGGCGGGGGTGGCGATGGTGGCGGTGCAAGGGAGGGACGAGGGGGCACGATTGCACCCGGCCGGCGACGGGCCTCCCCGGAATGACAGCCACCTTCCTTGCAGCCCCGCAGCGCCGACCGCCGGCTCGCACCCTCGTTCACCCGGGCTCCTGCCCAAACACCTTGATGGCCTTGGGCCCAAAATAGGTGAGCAAGTCGGCTGTGTCTCCAAGCGTCCCGCCGCATCCATGAACACTTTGAACACAAACACACGGTGCTGTGCCGTGTGTGGGGTTCCGTCTTCACCTAACACTTGAACACACGCGGCCTCCCCTTCCCGAGCCCCCGAGCTCCTCCCCACCTTGATGGCCTTGGGCCCAAAGTAGGTGAACATGTTGGCGGTGTCCCCGGGCCGGCCACTGCTGATGTTGCCTCCAAGCAGCTTGAAGGCCAGCAGCGCCACCTGAGCCGGGGGGAGAGGGAGGGTACATCATGGGTAAAGAGGTTGCAAGGCTGCGAGAACGGTGACAATGGTCCCCGTGTAGGCAACACTCCCAAGGGGGAAAGCAACTGAGGGGTGTGCATTGTCGTGCCGTCGCGTGGCGGGGGTGCACGAGGACGAAGCTGTAACCGCCCTAACCGCCCAGCTGCGGCCCCCAACCGCCCGATCCCAACCGCCAACCACCTGCACGCCCAGCTCCATGGTGGGCACCACCACCAGCGCCTGGGGGCCCTGCGGGTGGACGAGAGCATGTGTAGGGTATTGGTGTTGCGTGTCGAGTGGGCCGGGGTAAGCGTGGCCTCGGTGGCTCCACGGACACGACCGCCAGCACGCTCGCAAACTGTTCGATGCCGTACTGCGCCTTCCATACAAGCGCCGTACCCTCATGTCGTCCATGAAGATGTCGGGCGGGTACGACAGCCGCGCCAGCAGCGGCAACAGGAAGGAGAGCGTCTTGCCGCTGCCGGTCTCACTAGCGATGACGCAGTCGCAGCCGCTCAGCAGCACGGGCGCGGCACGGCGCTGCACCTCTGGGGGGGGGACGGGCGGGAGAGAGGTGCAGTGTAGGGTTTTTAGTGAGCGTGCTGGCTCAAGCCCTCCGCAGACACACGGCGGCACAGGAGGGGGGCGGACCGGGTGCATGTGCAACGGTGCTGCACGTGTGCGCGTGGGGCGGAGCGGGCGGGGCCCATGTGGTGCTGGGTTCCGGCGGCTCGGGTGTCGCGCGTGGGGCTTCGGACACCGACGCCAGAGCTCACGCGCCTCGGGTGGTGCCGGGCTCGCAAGGGCGCGTGTCGTGCGTGAGGGTGCTGGTCCGCAGGCAGCGCGGCAGACCCCTGCCTCATGCTCCCCGTCCCACCCTGGGCGCGCGCATCTGTCCTCTCCCCGCCCCCCGCCCCGCCCCCCGGGTATGCCGACCACCGGCACAGAGCCGCGCCCTGCCAAGCTCAACACCTACCCCCTCCCCTCCCCGCCCAGCCCCTCCCTCCCTCCCTCCTTCCCGCCCCGGCCCACCCGTGGGGAAGGTGTAGCCCAGCCGCTCCGCCCTGTCCGCCAGCCAGCCGGGAGCCCCCGTGTGGGCCCAGTCGATGCGGTCCGCGGCGTCCGTGCCGCCCGTCACCTGCAGGCGGCACCAGGCGGCACCAGGCGGCACCAGGCGGCATCAGGCGGCAGGCGGCAGGCGGCAGGGCCGCCAGTGTCAGCAGGGCCAACAGCAGCATGGGGCCCGTCGGGGCTCGGCAGCGGCCAGGCCACGAGCGGGCACAAACAAAGGGCACAGCCCTTCGCCGGTCCGCGCGAGCGGGGCTGGGCCCCCCTCGGCCCCAGCCTGCTTCCAAGGGCTGGGCCCTGCGCCGCCTGCAGGCGGGCCTCGACAAAGACCGCGGCCGGCGCCTGGGCCCCGGTCTCTGCGGCCGCCTAGAGCAGGGCAATGCTCCTTGACTTCCTCCTCCCCCTCGACATCGCGAGCACTGGCGTGGGCCCAGGCGCTGGGCTACCCTGCCCTGCCTGAGCGGGGCCATGACACCCTCGAGGCCCCGCCGCAGGCAACCCTAGCCCACTTGAGCCCCTCACGGCCGCCGCCAGCTGAGGGTCCGCACAGCTGAAGCCCAAGGTCGCCGCCAGTTGCAAGGCCCGCCACGCCTCATGGCACCGCAGAAGCATACAGGAGCACACACATGTACGGCGGGCAGCTGTACGGTACGGTACGGCACCGCGCGCGCACCTCCTTGAGCCGGTCCCGAACCGCCGCCGCGAGCTTGAAGTCCTGCATCTGGATGGCCGCGGCCAGTGCGGTCTGAGGCGGATATTGGGGGCGGGTGTGTGGAGAGGGTGAAGCATGCTCACAGGAGGTAGGGCGCAAAAGTGGGAGGAGTCCAGGGCGGGAGGGGCCAAGGGGAGGGCGCGATGGCGGCAGGTCGGGTGCGGTAGCACGATTGGGGCAGAGATAGAGGCGTGGGCGTGTGCCAGGGGGATATGGGCGTGTGCCAGGCCGCCGTGCGCTGCTACGAGCTCCCTCGCCCCAGCGCACGGCCCGAGTGGGGGCGGGCAGTCCCATGCCAGCTGCTGCGGCCTCCCGGTTTCCGCGGGCTTGGCGTACCGAGTACCGGTTGCCGTGCAAGTCGATAGGAGCCAACAACCAGGGCCGGCGTACGGACCTGGAGCGCGTTTGTGTCCTCCACGGAGGACAGTCGTGCGGCGAGCGCCGCCAGCGAGCCCGAGCCGCCGATCTCGCCCATGGGCACGTCCGCCTCATAGCTGGCTCCGTAGCCGTAGGCCTCATCGCCCTCGTCCTCCGAGCGGCCGCCGCCCACGCCGCCCGTCCAGCGGGGCGGCTGCGAGGCGGCCGGCGAGGGGCCGGTCAACGGGCCAGGGTGCGGGCCCCGCGGCGCGGCATTGCGGCCAGCCCGACCAAGCCTGGAGCTGCAGCGGTGCGTGGGAAGAGGTAAGATATAAGAGGATGAGGAGGGAGGGGCTCGAGGCGCGGGTTTGCGCTTGTTTGGGCTTGCGCGGGGGGCTGGCGGCCGTGTGACGGCTGCTGCCCCACAACGCCCCACGCAACCCGGGACGGTGCCGACCCTGTAGTGGTGCGCGGGGCCTACCTTCCAGTAACCGATCTGAGCGCCGCGGCATGCTTAGGCTTGAGCGAAGGCTGCGTGCAGCGCGAGGCGCTGCTGGCGCTGCTGCCTGTCGACAGCCACATCCTCGGCACGACCTCAGAAGTTTTCGACAAACACAATATCTATGCGTGACTGTCGTGCAACAAATCGAGGTAACAGCGCTTCGCGGGCGTACGTGCTCAATAGATGTCGACCTTTGGATGGCTTTAGCACAGACTGTGTCACAAGCTACCAATCGTGAAATGTGCCGCTACAGGTATGGTACTGTTGTCACGCTTGCACGCATGTTGGTAGGGCTCCACTTCCGCCACCGCAAACCCTGCCCCCGCCGCCCCCGTCTCACGAGAGTCCGAGCACGCCGTCGCGCCACGCTGTCAGCCCGCTCGTATTTGAACTTGAACCCTTGGCCAGATGACTGCCACCCGATTGTTCAGGCGAGACAGCAGCAGGGTACCCCCTTCAGTACTCGCCCAGGTTATGCAGACCACTAAAGACACTGGAGACCTCCTCGATGAAGCCCCAAAGAGCTGCGCGTGGCCGTGGCTAGCAAGGTCCGAGCTTTGTTGTTTCTAACACGTCAAATGTGGGGCTGCGCACTGCGGTCGCTACACAGCCCCTTTTCCACGGCTGCCAGAGGCGCATTGGCACTGTCCTTGAGCTGTTGAGTGCGGCCGGTATCAGACAGGGTTGCCAGCGCTCTCAGCAAGCTGTTCTTTCCCGCATGGGCACGGCTGCTTAGACAGCGACCAGACTCACAAGAGGCCCTCAACCAGTGATCCGGCCTAACCCTCACGGCCTGACCAGACCCTTCCGGACAACGCCGCAGCCAGGCGGCCCTGGCCGCAGCGCCGTCCCTCCCTGCTGCGGCCACCTAAACGGCACTAGTCCACATACCCAAGGATCGCGTGCAAGGGCACACAGGGTGGGCTGTCATTCGTACCGCCATCCGGGCACATGCATTTGCATGCTCAGCTGCAACGCACGTCCATGGGGGCCCATGCAGCGAAGCAGTGGTCACTTCGGCTGTTCCCGATTACAGTAAGCAACCCCCGGGCCCTCACACGCTGCCGGCTCGCCTGGCCGGGCCCTGCCAAGGCGAGCCGCTCCCCCACACCTGCTTGCTGCCCGTGCTATCAATAACAGCAGGGGAGGCGCCGGCGCTAGCGCATTGGCCCCGGCGCCCGGGCGCGCAACGCGGAGGAGGGGCGCGCGCGCTTTTCCCCCGGCACCCAAAACTGCGCCGCCCGGCCAACCCCCGCGGCTGCAGCGGCCGTGAGCGCGGCAACCGGATTCGGCGCGGACGCGCGCCGTAGTGGCGGCCGGAACAGCGGCCGCCTCGCCCGGGGCGCCCCCGTCCTCTTCCCGCACAGGCCAGCAGCCGCGCGGCAGCGCTGCTCCCCGCCACCCCTGCACCACCCTGCAACTGGCCGCCGCAGCCAACATCCGGTCGCAGCGAGCTCCGCCGAACATGAGACAACAACCTCCGCGGCCGCTGCTGGCTGCTCTCTGTGGCGGCCCGCAGCTCCGCAGCCGGCGACGACCGGCGGTGCAACCGTCGCCGCCGGCATCGACCCTGCCGCACATCCTCCCTGCACCGAGTCGGCGCCGCGACCCGCGCCGACCCACATCGAGCCGGGCCACGGAGTTGCGCCTGTGCTGCTGCTGCCGCTGCTGCTTAGGCTCCCGCCTCCGCTGCTGCGTCCGCTGCAGCGCGGCCGTGTCCAGCTGCCCGGTTCGCGTCACGCGCGAAGCGGCTGGCCGCTTACGCTGCGCTGTCGAAGTTGTCGACCAGGTCCGGCACGTCTGCGGACAAGACACAAATGGATTACAGGAGCAGAGTGACGTCAGATAAGCGCAGCGATAGGAGCCTAGGAACCGGTGCGACCACGTGGCCAGGGACATGGAAGCGCTCGGGTGGCGCCAGCAGGGACCCACCGTCGTCGTCGCCGCCCGCGGCAGCGGCCCCGCCCGCGGCCGGCGCCCCGCCCATCATGCCTCCGAGGCCGCCCATCATGCCGGCCAGGGCACCGGGCCCGCCAACGGCGCCCAGCTGCGGGGACAAGGTAGGGGCAGTACAGAAGTCTCAGGTCCGCTCGGCGGCCGTGTCCCAATTACTGACACCCCGGCAATTCAGGGCCCCTCCAAATAGCAGTTGAGGGCGATATAAGCTACCAACGCAACCTCGGCGCGGAAAGTCGCATGTCGGCGAAAACGCGCGTCGACTCGCCTGCTGCATCATCTTCTTGAGGTGGACCAGGCTGTCTGGCCCCATCTGGTTCAGGATGCCGGGCAGCAGCTCCTGAATCTCTGCTCGGAAGCGGCGGGAAGGGGGATCTCAGCATGGGCGCACCCAATTCGCTACCCTGTGTCAGAACAACGCTTACTCTTCTGCTGCGACGGGCCGCTGATGACGTAGGTGTTGGCGGCGATCGAGGCTTGGACTGCGCAGAGGACATCGGGCCTGTCAGCTCGCCGAGACCCGCCCGCGGCCCAGATAGCCTGCAGTGCGCCTTTCTTACCCTTGGGGTTGACGAAGTGAATGACGGTGTCATCCTTGAAGATGTTCACCTCCTCAATGCCTGGGATGGTGTTCACGCCCAGGCGCTTGAGGGTGTTTTGCAACCGCTTGTCGTCGGTCGAGGTGGTCTTGTGCACGGCCTTCTTCTTCCTGCGATCGCGAGCCAGCCGTGAGCGCGCGCTGCGGCGAGAGAGCCTTGCGCGCGCCTCCAGCCGCCGCACCTCCGGACGGAGCCCTTGCCGCCGGTGCGCACGGCACCAGCCATCTTCATGAGCTTATCGCGATCCATGGTTCTACACGAGGAAATCGCGCAGAAATGAACGTCAAGTCGCGCTGAAGCTGTGCTTTGCTCGTCGGTGTAATTGCAACTCACGTTGGGGCGCTCTTTACCCCTAAGCAAGATGTGTGGAGCGGCCGCTAGGCTGTGCGGGAAAGAGGGTGCACTTGTGTGCAATGCCTCAGCCTGGACCCACGGCGCGAGCGCCCATGCAGGCGAAGCCCCTCCGCCCCGCGTGCGGGAGCCTCATCGACGCACTCAGAAAGGGGCCTGCGCTCGCCTGAACTGCATCTGGACGTTCAAGGGTATTTTTGCACCGCACTGTCCGTAGAGGAGCTCTGCACGCGAACGGAAGGGACATGGGCGGGCATGGGCGGACAGGGGTCAGGCCGGCAAACGAGGAGACCAACCCTGGCAACTTAGAGGAAGCCCTGGGTCGCGAATGGCCCCCTGCTGCTGGGGTCTCAGCCGGCGGAAATTTCCTTGCGCTCTTGCGCCTTGGGCAGTCGGATGACACGGGCTGCGTGCCCCTGGCAGGGGCGGGGGCACAATGGTACGTGCCTGAAGTTCCAGCACTTCCCACGACGCGACTAACGCAACTAGTTGCGCAGTATCAATCACTTGTACGAGCACACGATTGGGCCTTGCGTCACCTTGTGAACGTCGCACGAGACATGCAGCCTGCGCTACTCGCGCGCGCAGCCTCGGCGCTCGCGCAAGGCCGCTTCCTTCAAGTTGCTGCCCATGGGTAGGGCAGGAAACGCTCAGCATGGCCTTGTTACTGTGGTGCCATAGGAGTCTGATGGCCGCAATGCCCTCCGACAGGTCGCGCACTTTCGCCAGCGCCAGCTCGGACACGTCCAGTTCGCAGGTGGTGGTCTGCGGCCAAGGCATGTGTCGCTGTAGTATCGCGCAAACCCTGAACATGGCACCTCGTCCTCCTGTATGTCCCGGGGTGTTGCACAGGCCAGCTACCAAGGGCCGCCAAAGGTGCTCGTGTTTGGCGGCCGTGGCTTTGTCGGCTCCAACGTCTGCAAGGAGGCCGCCGCGCAGGTCCGGTGCGGCGGCTGAGCGCCGTGCCCTTGCCAGGCCGCGTGCCGTCACCGACGACGGTAGTGCTGCAAAACACCCACCAGCGCCAATTTACGCGACAGAGGGCGCCCGCCCAACCTCATTCCACGAGCGGAGATGGTCCGTCTGCAGGTCACAGTTAAAACAAGCATGTAACACCACATTCCACATCCTTTGACCAAACATGTGCACCGTGCCCATCCGTTGCCCTGCTATCGCAGGGCCTCAGCGTCGTGGGCCTGAGCCGCTCAGGTGAGGGCCCGCGAGCCTCTCGCGCGCCACTTCGCCTGCAGCCCCATCATCCAAGCCCAGTCGCCGCTGCCCACCTCCCGCACGGCCCTCCGGCCCTCGCGGCCCTCGCCACGCCGTCTTTCTTAGTCGGATCCGAGCCCCGCCTACGCGGCAGGGAGGCTCGGCCGCCATACCGGTACCCCGCCATACCTCACTCCGCCCTCCCTCTCCCCCCCCCCCCCCCCCCCCCCCCCCCCCCCCCCCCCCCCCCCCCCCCCCCCCCCC
>BDDC01001515.1:0-14676 GCA_001662425.1 Chlamydomonas sphaeroides
CCTCCCCTCCCCTCCCCTCCCCTCCCCTCCCCCACCTGCATGGCCTCGTCCTCCTTGAGCGCCGCCAGGTAGGGCGCCACGCCCTCCTCCTCCAGCAGCGTGAAGCCCAGGTCCTTGCCCACCACCGCCACGCTGCAGTTGGCGGCGCTCAGCTCGCCCTCGCTCAGGCTGCCGGCCAGCGCGCGCAGGCCGTGGCGCACTAGCTCCTCCAGCGAGGCCCCGGGGAAGGACTCGAAGTGCTTCTCCAGGTACGTCTTGGCGGCCTGGGGGAGGGGTGTGCGGTGTTGGGGTGGTAAGCAGGCTGACTCAACCGCTAGGCTCAGGTGACGCCATGGCGGCCTGGGGGGGAGGGTGGGGAGTTGTCCCAGGTAGAAAACGCGCACAACCCGCATGGCCAGGGGGAGCGGACGCAAGGGAGGAGGGAGAAGGCGAAGGGGAGGGGCGTGGTGTGGTCGAAAGGCGGAACAGGGTAGCGGGGGCCAGAGGGGGTGGCGCAGGGGCCGACAGCGGCATCGCATGGACGTGGGGACATCTCCACCCTGTCCCGACTCCTCTGGCATCCGCACGCCCCAACCATCCCCCACCTGCGACCGCGCGTCGATGGCTACGGCTTGCATTCCCAGGCAGGGGGCACCCGGCACACCGCCGCCAAAACCCTCACACCCTCCCCCGCCCCGGCCACCCCTCCCTTACCCCCCACCTGCGACCGCGCGCCGATGGCCATGGCCTTGTACTCGTAGTAGTTGCCCGAGGGGCAGGTGTTGAAGAGGTGCGGCCCCGCCGCGTCCACGCCCGCCACCAGCAGGCCCACGCCGTAGGGCCGCTTCCACGACCGCTGCGTGCACACCTGGCTCTTGTCCGCCACCTGCCGCACCAGGCGGCCCACCGGCATGGCGCTCTCGTACACGTAGCTGGGTGGGGTTGGAGGTGTAGGTGAGGGGAGGGGACAGGTGGAGACGGTGCGCTTAGAGATAGGAACAATTTGTAAACACGACCGCGCGGCACGCCCTTGGATTGGTGACGCGTCGGTCGTGCATATGAAGCAGAGATGCGTTCAGGTGCACCGGTGCGGGAAACAAGGTCCAGGTCCAGGTGGTTAGGGCGACAAGGCACGACGTGGGTGACAAGCCCAGTCCAGGGGCAGGTGAGCGGAGGGCGCCATGGGGCTAGGGCCGTGTGCGCATGGGGCTCCCATACACAGAGGTGGGGAGGAAGGAGAGGGGAAGGGGGCCGCGAGGCCAGGGACAGCAGGCAGGTGGGCGATGGGGTTCAGGTTTGCCGCCGGCGCAGGCGGCGGGCGCAAGCCGTGCGGGTTAGTGCGCCGGTGTGAGCCGCGCTGCGTCCGGTGTCTTGGCCGCGCAGGCAGCGCGGCGGCCTCACCGGTGGTTGATGCACTCGTTGCGCATGTATTTGCACAGCGAGCGGCCGTCGCCGTTGAGGCCGGCGATGGCGATGCCCATGTGGTCGTCCAGTTTGAACACCTTGCGCTGGAAAGAGGACAGCTCCGACTGGGAGCGCTTTAGCGTCGCGAGCACGACGTGCGTGTCGCTCTGGGAGGACGGCGAGGAAAGCGCGCGGGAGCGCAGGGGCAGCAACGGCAGACAGGTGAACGCCGCGCACCGGGGGACGACGGGGGCAAGCGGTGCAGGCCAGAGAGGCCGCCACAGCACAGCTGCCTGCAGCGGCTACATGCCGTGTACATGGCCCTGTGCAGTGCGGCGTACTTGCCCCCGAAAGCCATAAGGGCTGGGCTGCAGCCGGCGTATCGAGCGGGCGTGGGGTCCGGGTAGCACGCCATACCTTCAGGCCCACAGCGCAGCTGCCCTGCTTCACGGCCTCCATCGCGTACTCCACTTGGAAGAGCCGCCCTTGCGGGCTCCACGTGGTTACGTCGGTGTCATACTGCGACCGCGGGAGCCGGGTGGCATCGTGTAAGGCTCGGTTGGAACGCCACACCCCGCCGAGAGGCAGGATCGCAGACCCGACGGGGCCTCTGTCCACACCTGGTTCCTAAACATTGTGGCGCGCCTGTCCTAGTAGCAGGCGCACGGGCGCGCCCAAATGCAGATCTTCAGTGCGCGGTCGCGACTGTTGGCAGTCTATGAAAGCGGGTGTCGATTGGCAGGTGCAGTGTGGAGCGGTTTGCAGGCTCTGCAGCTCACCGCTGTACCCCACGCCCTGGGGGTTCATTGCCCGGTTTGTCCCATGCAGCTCGGTCCCGCGGGCAGCGCGCTACGCCGCTCCTGAACGCTTCGGAGACGTAACGTAGAATATTGCACTGCTAGAACCACGGGCTAGGCCGCTTGCCTGACTAGTCGGCGAGCATCAACTCCGAGACTAGTCGCGCCTTCAGCCCTAGACTTGCTCGCCATGGGCCTCTTCAACTTCATGGTCGCTCGTGCGGATGCGGAGCCGGTCGTTGAGGTGCGACACCTGCTCAGCTGCGGGAGTCTCGGCAGCATAGCGCTCAGCATGCGCAGGCCCCCGCGTTGCAGGAGGAGGCCGCCCCGCCTCCCCCGCCTCCTGCGCCGAAGAAGGCCCGGGCCAAGGTGACGCTGGAGGTAAGGCGCAACAGTCCATGCGGGCGCTGTGCGCAGAGCGGTCGGCCATGACACTGCACGACCTGCCGCCCGCAGTCGCTGTCGCCCGAGGAGCTCGAGGACCTGAAGAATGAGGTGGTTTCGGAGGTTGTGACGAAGATTGCCGGCGAGGTGCGTCGCGGCGCTAGTGACTCGTGTGATGTCGGTACCAATCATCGTCCCCTGTGTGCGCACGCGCAGGAGGGCGAGAAGCTTCAGGACTTCATGGAGCACGAGGTACTTGGTGCAGGACGGCCCAGCGTCAGCGCACTGCCTCCGCGCAAACAACACCTCCCCTGCTGTCAACCCCGCGATAACTAACACCTCCCTTCCCCTTCTCGCAGCTCATCACCGCACCGTACGACCCGCGCTTCCCTAACCGGAACCAGGCGCGCCATTGCTTTGTGCGCTTCAACGAGTACTACAAGTGCGTGTGCTGTTGGGGTGCCGGGGTGCAGTCGTGGCGTTGCCCCCAGTGCATAACAACGGCTGCCGGCCGCTTCAGACTGCTGGGCTTTAGTGGCCTCTACCGCTGCAGCAGCGCTGACGCCGCTCGCACTCGGGGCCCGTCGTACTGGTGCACAGGTGCATCTACGAGCGCGGCGAGGAGCACGCCCGGTGCCAGTTCTACCAGAAGGCCTACCAGTCGCTCTGCCCGAGCGAGTGGGTGAGTACCAGTGTCCGCAGCGCCCAGGCAGCCAATGCCCTAACGACGATTCCCTGTCCTTTGCCCCCCTCGTCCCGGGCTTGCACGCCGTGCCGCTCCATGGCCTGGCTCTCCATAATGCCTTCCGGTCACATGCCTGCTGGCGTCCCTCTCCTGCAGATTGAGAGCTGGCAGGAGCTGCGCGAGAAGGGCCTGTGGACCGGCAAGTACTGAGCGGCGAGGCGCTGCTCGGGATTTTCACGGCCGCAGGAGTCGGCTGCGGTGGACGCTGGGCGGCTGGGCGGGTGCTTCCAGGGGGAGCGTCGGCCGGTCGAATCGCGTGGCTTAGCAACCAGGTTAGGGCACAGAGAAGCTAGGAGTCTGGATGCGCGCGTGAGTGAAGGGGCTTGCTGGTTCGCGGCAGTGCAACGCGTTGTTGGTCTGTAGTGCAGGTGAGTCGTGGCCGGGAGCTTGGGGTAGGAATGGTGCGGCGATGGCTTCATTGACGGTGTGTGTAAGGCAACGGTATGGATTGATTCGCACTTGCGGGGGTCTTGGAGGAGGTTGACGGAGGGTGCGCGGGTACGTGCCATGAAGCCAACTGAAAAGACTGCAACCTTTGTCAGCATACAGAACTATCGGCAACTACACATACCAAAGCTATCTGTCGGCTGCCTCAGCATATCAAGCATGAGGCTTAACAGTTCGCATCTCCCTAGCACAGCAACAGAGCGTCGCACTATCACGCACAGACAGAACACAGCTCAGCGCTGTCGGCCCTGCGTGCCGCGCGTGCGCCAGCAGGATGCATCATCGCTTCAGCCATCCACTCGCGGTGCCGTGGCGATGGCTGCCAACACGCAAGCACCTGTGGCCGCGCCCACATTGGACATGGAGGCGAGCAATGCTGCGGGCACATGCACGCGGCCGCTACCACACCACCGTGTGGTTCCCGGCAGCCCCCCTTCCTGGCAAACAACCCCCTTCCCGGGCGGCAGGCGCCCATGTCGTTCCCAGGTGCCCCTGCCCGCCCGCCACTCCTGACGCCGCTCCGCACCTCGTCCGGCCGCCCCCGACCTGCAGGCCAAGATGGCGTTCCTGCGCGAGGACCTGACACACCTCTTTGATGACCGCGGCATCGACGCATCCGCGTATGTCGCGCCCAGCGCCGCTCACACCGGGCGGCACGCCAGCCGAGCCCCCTGCGCCAACACAGCCGCAGGGGGGCCTGCGCACGCTTAGCCTCACTGCAGCCGCACCGCCTGCCCAGCACGCCCTTCAAGCCCCATCTCCAGGGCCCCCTTGCCGAGATACACGCACAGGGCCCTGCGGGCGGCGCTCAGTCGGCGGTCAGCAGCGCAGCCTGCCCGAATCGGCGCTGGGGGCGCCCGCCGCACGCATCTCGAGGGCCACAGCAGCCTAGGGCGGTTTGAAGCCTTGGACGGGCCCTCCTCCTCTCCCCCACACATTATCCCGCTCGCCCCTCCCTGCAGGTACGAGGACGTGGTGGACTTCTGCGACCCCATCACCCGCTACACCACCATCAGCGGCTACCTGTTCAACATTGCTTTTCTGAGGAAGGCCTTTGACCCCGTCTTCATCCTGCACGACATGCGGCTCACGGGTGCGGCTCACGTGGGGCCGCAGCAGTGGCGGCTGCAGCGGCGCAGCCGTCGGCTGCAGCGGCACGCGGGAGGCAACGTGCGCGTGGCTGTGCCAGCTGCGCGGGGGACCAGCCCTACAGCAGCGCGAGAGCCGCTCCCAGGATGCGCCCCGGGCGCCGATGCAGCCCTGGCGCGATGAACAACTGTGGTCCCCCTCCCCCCCAAAGCCCTGACCCGCTGTGCTTCCCCCTCCCGCTGGCCCCTCCCCGCGACCCCCCGACCCCTCTCCCCGACCCTTTCGCCCCGACGTCTCCCCGCCATTCCTGCCTCCGACCCTCCCGCCCCAGGCCCCACCGACGTGACCACCCGCTGGACGATGAGCATGCGCTTCACGCCGGCGGGCGCGCTGCCGACCCGCAAGTACTGGAACCCCACCATCACCTTCACGGGTGGGACCGGGGGGGAGGGCGGGCCGGGGGCGGGCCGAGGCCGGGCGGGCAACTGGACCCTGGTCGTACGCAAGGCGGCAAGGGCCGAGTGGACGGCCAAGGCCGCTGCGGCAGCAGCGCCGGGGCCGCGCCGGCTGGTGGGGCTATCCCACGCGCCCCGGCATATGCATGCGCCGGGGGCCACGCCGTGCTGCTGGGGGCCGCTCCACGGCCAGCCCGCAGCCACCCCCCCGCGCACCGCTCCTCGCGCGCCGGGCGCAGGCACGTCCACGTACGTGTTCAACCCCGCCAGCGGCAAGATCTACCGCCACATCGACACCTGGGACTCCATCGACAACCAGGTGGGCTCTGCCGGGGCCGGCCGGGGGCCGGGGCGCCGGCACGGGGCGGGGCGTTGTAGGGCCGTGCGGCGCATCACGCAAGGACATACGGCCGTGCGGCGCATCACCCAAGGGCGCAGCAGGTCCGCCAGAGCGGCTGGCTGCATGCCGCCGCCAGGTCACCCCTTGATGTCATTTGTCGGTGGCGCAGGGTGAGGGGGGAGGGGGATCCTTGTCGCTGCCCTCGTTCCGTGCACTGCTGCACCACTTGGGCCTAGCTGTGCTCGCAACGCCTGCCCCCACCATCCTCACGATCCCTCACGCGCCATCGCCAGGAGTTCTTCTCCGTGGAGGGCTTTGCCGACTTCTTCAAGCAGCTGCTGTCCTTCTACTCCACGCCCAGCCTGGAGACGCCGCAGTACACCATCCTACGGTGGGATGGGGCCGGCGAGGGCGAGGAGGCCCTTGGGGATGGTCATGGCGGCATTGCTATGGCTCTAGGAGCACAGCGCACAGCGCACCGCATGCGAACGCAATCGTCCCAGGGTACTCAGCGCCGCAGCACCCGGTTCTCATCCCCGTGAGGCGCCCGGACTCCAGCCCAGGAACGGAGCCGTGGTCGGCACACGCGCCCCGCCTACACGGCCCACCGCCCCTGCACGCACCGCGCCGCCCGGCCCTGCTGCCGTGCCGCCGCACAGCCCAGCCGCCAGCTTGCGTCGCGACCCGTCTCCCCCTGCCAACGCCCCGCGACCGGCGCGCCCCCGACTGCGAGGCCTGGCGCCCCACGTCTGCGCGCTGACTGAGCGCCATGCTCATGTGCTTCTTTCTGCCCCGACAGGCGCGCCCGCGACTACGAGGTGCGGCGCTACGAGCCGTACGTGGTGGCGGAGACCGCCATGGACGCGGCGGGGAAGCTCAACCGAGAGGTGCTGGCGTCGGGCAAGGTGAGCTCGCGGGCGAGGAGCTGGGGCGGCCATGTCGCGGGAGGGGGCCTCCAGATCGGGCCTGCGTGCAGCGGCCGCGTCTGTGGGGAGCCGCCGTGTGGTTTGCATAACATGCTGCGCTGCCGCCGGCGGCCTGCAGGTGGCGGTCAACCCCGCGGGCCCCGGCAACAAGGCTTTCAACTCACTGGCACGGTGGGGCGCTGTTGTCATCAGCCGCCCGCCGCCGCTGCAGCCGACCACCGCCTGCTTCTTGCTTTGCCTTGGAGGCCCAGCTGGCAGCCAGGGCGCTGGGTCAGCCGGAGCTCACAGAGCGCAGCTTGCGACCGCGGACGTGGGGTCTGGAGCTCTGCCAGGTCCCCCGCGCCGCTGCGCCGCTGCGCCGCTGCGCCCTTGCCCGCCCGACAACAGCACGCCTGCTCTGCGCCGGCCACACACCCGCACCACAGCGCCAGCGCGAACCCCCGCCCTGCAAACCCCATGCGCTAACCCCCGCCCTTGCAACCCCCTCCCCCCTCCCCCCTGCCCTCTCCTTGACCTCGCCTCCCGCCTCCCTCCCCTGCAGCTACATCTTCGGCGGCAACGCCGCGAGCGCCAAGATGGCCATGACCACGCCCGTGTTCAGCGACACCGCCGGCAACATGCGCTTCGTCATCGGGCCCTCTGCGCTCAAGGTGGGTCGGGAGGGATGGGATGGCCCCCCCACGGGCAGTGGCAGCCAGGCAGGCTGCCAGGCAGGCTGCCAGGCAGGCAGTCCCGCGGCCCGTGACCATAAAGGCGGTCTTGCTCCAGCGGAGATGCCAGCTGTGCGGCTGTTGTGGTTTCGCCCGCACCCACCCGCTTCACAAGCATTTCTGGGTGCATCGCGATCCGT
Source organism: Chlamydomonas sphaeroides (assembly GCA_001662425.1). Classification (NCBI taxonomy): domain Eukaryota; kingdom Viridiplantae; phylum Chlorophyta; class Chlorophyceae; order Chlamydomonadales; family Chlamydomonadaceae; genus Chlamydomonas; species Chlamydomonas sphaeroides. The sequence continues at coordinate 7,417 of BDDC01001515.1, forward strand.
GCAGTCCGTGGGGTCTCGCGGCGCGTGGTCTCACCCGGTAACCCCCACACGCGCCGCCGCAGGCCATGCCCTCGCTGCCGGCGCCGCTCTCGCCGGACGTGGCGCTGACGCGGCAGGAGGGCGGCGTGGTGGCGGCCCGCGTGTTCTCGGGATACGCGCGTGAAGAGGACAGCAACCGCCAGGCGCAGGCGCTGAGGTGGGTCATGCAGTCCTTCCGCGGCCCCTTCCGCGGCTGCTGCGCGGCCGCAGGCTGGCGCCGGCCTCGTCCGCCCAACCCCTGCTAGGGTGCCAAGGTTTCACAGTTCAGGGGATGCCCGCGGCCGTGGCCTCCGCCCGCCCCGCAACGCCCGTGACGGCCTCGTGCGCCCGCGCGGCCCGCCGCCGCACGCAGGGAGTCGCTGGCGCGCGACGGCCTGGCCGCCTCCTCGCCCGGCTACAGCCTAGCGCGCTACAACGACCCCTCCACGCCCGCGCCCTTTCGCCGCAATGAGGTGCTGGTGCAGCTGGACGCATTCGACACGTGGCAGTAGCGGCGCGGGGCTGCGGCCGCGTGTCGGCTGGTGGCAGCAGCGTGGGCCGACGGCGTGTCGCGGCTGCGGGACTGGCCGGGGCGTGCTGGGGCCAGCGGGGAAGACTTGATTAGGCATGGCAGCGTGCAATGAGCGCTGGCTCAAGCCGGGCTGCTGGCTGGGGGGGGCTAGTGGCGGGTAGGGAGCAGGTCAGGAGCGCCAGGAGAGATGAGCTGGTGCAGGCTGGAAGCCGGGCCATGGAGCAATTGAAGGTCCTTAATGGTTGGCGCATGGTGTGTGCGTTTGTAGGTCTGGGTGGCCTCTTTTGGGGCGAGCCATGCACCCCGGCGCAGCTGGGACGGGTTTATAGGTCAAGTCAGCACGCCCCCGGTGTGTTCAAGTGTTAGGTAGAACAGAACCCCACACGCGGCACAGCACGCCGGTGTGTGTATGTGAGACAGTGTGTTTTTTGCAGTGCAAGGCAGGTGCAGGTGTCGCCATGGTGTGCTCAGGAGTTGTGAGTTGGGTGCACCGTGTGCGTCTGTGCTGGTGTCGTTGCGCAAGGCGCCGACGCACGGGTAACACGGTACCTAAGGGGCCAGTGGTCCTGGTATTCAGGTGCTGCGCGTGTTGCGCGAAATACGTTATTTTGCACAGCCCGATGCCGAGTCATGAGCGAAGGGACTGGTATGAGGGTGTGCAGGTCGTCGGTGGTAGGCGGTGCCGCAGATAACCCGTGGCGGATAGGCGGGCTTCTGCCGTGGCAGGAGCAGGCACGCCCGGGCGAGGGCGGTATGCGAGGGTACGCGTGGCTTGCACTGGCGAAGGTTCGCAGCTAGATGCACCACACAGGCGAATTTGTGCGAATGCTGCTGTAAATGCGGACGTTATTTGCTGGTCGTGTGTGTTGGGGGTGCTGCCATGACTGGGTTGCGTTAGAGCTGCATGGGGCACAGCCGGGGTTTTGCACCTAGGGTTTGACATGATTCCTCTCTTCCTCTTGCTCCTTTAGCACGCGATAAGCTTACACCTGCCTACGTGCTGTGCATGAATGCCCATGACGCCAATGTTTCGCAAGTAGGTTGCATGTGGCAAGCTCGCGCTGTTGCGTCCACGATGCCGCCGACGAAACGCTCCTCCAGCCAAGCAGCTGCACCGACAGACAAGAGCGGCTCGAAAATATGGCAACAGCTGCCGCTGGAGCTAGCCCTGCGCGTGGTCGGCTGCTTTGGGCCCAACGAGCGCGCCTGCGCCAGCCGGCCGCTGTGCAAGGCCGCTGCTCAGCATTTCTCGGGGCCCGAGCACACTACCGTGCGGCTGTCTCAGCCGGTGCCGGAGCATGCCTTCCGCCGGAAGTGGGGGGTCGAGGGCGCGACCCGGGCCTTGCCGCTGGCTTTGCGTATGCAGCTCGTGCAGCTGACGGCAGCCAGCGGCGTACAGCACAACCTGGAGCTGGCATCGGAGGCGTCAGGCGTCGTGCTGGAGATGACCAGCGCTCTCGAGGCCGCTGCCGGCGCCGGTCAGCTGGAAACCTGCCGCTGGCTGGAGGCGCAGGGCTGCCCGGCCAACGAGGACGCGCTCAAAGCCGCCGCCGAGGGCGGCCACCAGCACGTGTGCGCCTGGCTGCTGGACGAGGTCGAGTGCACGTGTGACACCATGGCGATCTACAAGGCAGCCTCCTGCGGCCACGAAGAGCTGGTCTTCTGGCTGCTCAAGCGGCGGCCGCGGAGCCGGCGGCGCTACTACCGCAATGAGCTGCTACTCTTCGCGGCGGCCGCCCGGGGCCTCCAGCTGGCCGCCCTGCAGCGCCTGCACGCCGACCTGGGCCTTAATGACGCCATCGCCGCTGAGCACCACCGGTTCAACCCCAGCCCGCACGTGGCTGCGGCGGCCAGCGGCACCGCCGACTGGCAGGCCAAAATGGGCTGGCTGGCGTCCGTCGGCTACCGCAACCCCAACGACGATGACGAAGAGACCGTAGCGAAGCGCGACTTCTTTTATTACGTCAACGATCACCTGGTCGCCTGCTGCGAGGCGGCTAGCCGTCTGGGGCCGGGGGCGCCGGCGCGTATCGAGTGGCTCCGCGCCCATGACAACTCATTCTTCGCGCCCGAGGTGCTGCAGGCGGCGGCGGGCGCCGGCAACATTGCCGTCCTGACCTATATCTTTGATCAAAATGTGGCTGGGGCGCCGCCGTCCTGGGAAAAGGCGTGCCGCGCCGCCGCCAAGGCTGGGCAGCTGGCGGCGCTGCAGCTGCTGGTGCAGCGCGGCGCACAGCCCTGGCTCGGAGGGCTGATCGACGCCAACGAGCACATCGTCACGAGTCCGCAGCAGCGCGAGACCGCGGAGTGGATTGTGGAGACGCTGCTGCCGCCCGCGGTGCCGACCATGGACGCCGACGCCAAGCGCGAGTGGGCTGTTGGCCTGATCAAGCACGGGTCCGTGGCGCTGCTGGAGCGGGCGGAGCGGGTGCTGGCGGGGCCCGCAGCCAGCGCGGCGGCGGCGCGGCGCCTGGGGCTGTGGGATGGCCGGGCGCAGCTGGCGGCCGTGCGGGCGGGCTGCGAGGAGGTGCTGGTCTGGCTGCGCCAGCAGCGGCTCGTCGGCTGGAACACTGGCGAGGTGAGCAGGCCGCGCGAGCCGGCACCCACACACCTTGACTCATGACTGAAGACACCTCACCGGCTGAGCAGCCAACGGCCGCCGTAGCGTAGTACACACGCCGCCCTAGCCTGCTCGTTGCCCGGCCGTCAGCTCACCTCGTGTCGCCGCCCCGTCCGCCCAATCGCCATGCGCCGCCAGTTTGACGAGTCGCTGTACGGCATCGCCACGTGCGCCGGCGACCTGGCCACCCTGCGAGCTCTGGCGCGGCTGCGCTGTCCCATAGGTCGCTCCGATGACGTGTTTCGCGAGGCGCTCCGCCAGTGCGCGCCGCTGCCGGCGCTGGAGCTGCTGGTGCAGCTAGGCGTGTCGTTCAACTGGCGGCAGCTGGTCCGGCTTGGCTACGCCAAGGGGGGCTGCCCGGTGGCCGCGTGGCTGCGGCGCCGCGCGTCGGAGGCCGAGCAGCGCTGTTCCGGGCTGCGCGCGCCGAGGCGGGGAGTGGTCGAGGAGGACGAGGAGCAGGAGACGGCCGCGCGGTCGCGGCCCAAGCGCGCGGCGGCGCAGTCCCGGGGCGGCGGCCCGGCGGGCGGCGGGAGCAGCGGGGCGCGCCCGCGGCGCCGCGCGGCGCACAAGTAGACGGCAGCCGCCGCGGGGATGGGCTGCTGCGGTCGGGATTTGGTGGGGCCGTGGGTACGCGGGTAGGCGCTTTGTGTGCGGGCGCGGCCAAGCGCCGTCGCGCGGGTGTGCGTAATATGCTTCTTGTTGTAGGCCTGCGTTCCGACCGATCAGGGTCTGCAGGGCTCAGCCCCGGGATTGCATATCCCAACTAGCGTGATGAAGGCGAGGGGCGAGGGGTGTGGGGTGCGCCTGGGCGGCGCTGCGGTGTTGGCGGTGCCTGCATTGGCTGAGCGCATTGCTCACACGCTGCAGTGAAGGGCATGTGGGTGGATGTGGGTGCGTGGACTTCGCAAACTAACGGTGGATGTTGTACTGCTCCTATGGGCTCGCGCAGATAGATGTTGCTTGGTTACATGGCGTCCGGCTGCTGGTGCCGGTTGTGGGTCGTTCAGGGGACGGCCCTGCTGTAGGCGGAGGGGCTTATGTGTGTCTCGTCATGGCGCGTTGGCGCAATGGGAAGGGAAGAGATGGCACTGGTGGTCGTGGCGTAGCTTGCTTGTGCGTCACGCCCTTGCTTGCAACCAAACCGCAAGCTGTTGGCACCGCTCCTGGGTAGCGTAGACAGCAATGCCTGCACGGGCCACGGCCCCATGCCCCCCGCCCACAATTCATGTTCGTTGTCCTGTGACCTCCAGCGCAGCTGTACCCGTAGCACGTTATCGCACAGCCGGGGTTGACCCGCACCGGAGAGTCCACAGACCCACAACGGACCCCCCGCTGCATGCCATGCCTGCCTCCCTTATCAGACCCTCAGCGCCTCTGCATCGGCCACTGCATCATCTAACAGTTGGGCGCAGACACGGGTCCAACTTGTGAAGACCGTACGCCTCATATATACCTACGTATAGGGCCATCGAATCCTGTAATACCTTGTATGCAGGGCTGCTCTTCGCTCCGGTTGCATCCAGTGACAGTGCGGCTATGCTCGGCAAGCTGCATAGCTACTCGCGTCAGGGGCATGGCATACGTGCGCCCATGGAGCGACCGCGCCTTGGTCACCCGGCAGACTCGAGCCAGCACTGCTGTTAGACAGTTAATGCTGTTAGACAGTTAATGCTGTTAGACAGTTAATCCTCAAGCACGCGCTCGGCACACACCTGCCCCTACATTAGCCATCTGGCGACGGACATGAACATAACGCCCAGTACACAGCATCCTTGCGCTGGCCTCCACGGCCGCCTGACGGGCACATAAGCAGTGGACCTTTGCCCTCGACCCACATGCCACTCAGTGGGGACCCGACGGGTTGCACCACTACGGCAGCTGCGGCCCTAGACCGCCGTCGCCCGCGGGCAACACCCACCGCGCACGGCCGACGCGCCACTCTTCCCCGGGCGCGCTGTGCCGCGTGTGGGGTTCTGTTCTACTTAGCACTTGAACCCACCGCATGCGCTGAGGTCGCTGTCATGCACGACGCATGCACGGTCCCCCGCTGTCCTGCTCCAGCACAACACGCACCCGACATCTAGCGCGCTAGCCGGCGCCATAGGGCCACCCAGCGGCCGCCGGCGACAGCAGCGCCCCCAGCCTGTTCCGTAGGCCCTGCACCTCAGTGATGAGCTCCTCCGGCCGCAGCCAGAAGCGCGCCAGCACACTGCGCTCGCTGTGCCGCTGCTCGCCCTGCTGCCGGTGGCCCTGGAGCAGCAGGTTCTGCCGCTGGACCGCAGCGTTGATGACCCCTGTGAGCCGGTCCGCTTCGGCTTTGGAGGCGGCGCTCTCCGCGGTGAGAGCGGGGTCGCGCAGCGCTGGCCACGGGGCCGCCTCCTGCCCCGCGCCCTGCGCCGGCGGAGCCGCCAGCAGCTGCCGCAGCTCGCCGACGCGCTGCTCGCCCTCCGCCAGCAGCTGCCCGAGCTGCCCGTCCACGCGGTCGCCCAGGTCCCGCTGGCAGCGCGCCACCAGCGACTCGAGCGTGCCGAACTCGGCGGCCAGCTGCGCCACGGTGCGGTTGGCGGGGTCGGCCATGAGGCTGTCCAGGAAGGCGTTGCCGCTGGCGCGCATGCCGTCGGCCGGGGACGGGAGGCCGCTGGGCCCCGGTGCGGGGCCCGGGCCGGCCAGCAGCCCCCGGATCGCGTGCTCCTGCTGCTGCTGCCGCTGCTGCTGCAGTTGGGCCAGCTCCTGCCGCTTGGCGTCCAGCAGGGAGAAGCAGGTGGCGAGCGGCCCGCCGCCGAGCAGCGTCGCCGGCCCTTGGCCGGTCGCCATCACCGCCGCTGCCTCGACGCTGACCGCGGCGGCCCGCAGCTCCCGCACCTCGCCCTCCGTTGCGGCGGCCGCGGCGCATAGCTGGTCGTGCAGTGCCTGCATGCGCACGTAGAGGTCGTGCAACGAGCGGCGCTCCTCGCGCCGGAGCAGCTGTGGGATGTGGGTTGGGCCGGAAAGGCTGGTTAGCTAACAGGAAAGTGCGAGTCACGGAGCGCACAGCCCTCAGCAGCACTCGTCGGACATGTTGCGACCAGGCACATGCACCATGTGGGTCGGCCTGGAACCAAGGAGCGGGGGCGATTGCAGGTTGCAGGTCCCAGACCCGATACACTGTCAGCCTAAGGTCCCACCTCGATCATCTCGACGCGCGCCCACTGCTCCAGCAGCACCTCGAGCAGCTGCTGCTGCTGCCGCGTCACATACGCCAGCTGCTGGTGCCGCAGCAGCCAGACGGACCGCCGGACCTGGGTGTTACACGCAGCGACGACAGGGCAGGTGGGCGTCATGGGACTGGCTCAGGCACCCGGCGGCGGACTTGATGCGATGGCCGCACCCCGGCCACATGAGCCCTTCCTTCCACCTGCGACGTGCCCAGCGCGGCCAGCTGATGCAGCAGCGACTCCCTCTCCTCGTCATCCTGGATGCTGCTTAGGGAACATATAGGGAGGGCATAGGCCGGTGACGACACGCGGAAGCACTGGGTGCAGGCGCGATTGCCGAGGGCTTGGAGACCACAAGGCAAGCGCCTGAGCGCACCTGTGCAGCTCCTCGCGCAGATCCGCAGCGCGCAGCTGGAGGTGCTCCAACGCGCCAGGCTCGGAGGCCAACAGCTGCTTACGGATGTCCAGCTCTCCAAAAAGCGACGTGGCCTCAGCGCCCGGCTCCGAGCTGGCCACCTTGTCGAGCAGCTCGACCTGGGTGCTTGGGGGTTCAGACAGGGTCTCAGGTAGGAGCTCGAAACAGGGTCAGCCTATCATCGCCTGCGTGCTCCCGGTAACGACCCTTGACGACCATCTGCAACTGGCCGTACAGCAAGGCCGCACCTGGCGCCGCAGCCCTGCCAGCTCCGCCTTCTTGCGGTCGGACTCATCCCGCATGTCGCAACTCTGCGCCCCCAGCAGTTGGGCCTCGCTCAGCGTTGCCAGGATCTCTTCCGGCGTCAGGCCGGTGATCATGCGCGTCTGAGACGGCATGAAGGGGTTGTCGGACAGGGAGCCCTGCGCCGCCTGCTGCTCGGCCAGCGTGCGGGCCAGCTGCGCGGGGTGCAGCTGGTCGC
>BDDC01001515.1:14686-24985 GCA_001662425.1 Chlamydomonas sphaeroides
ACTGCAGGACAGAAGAGGTGGGTTGGTGGATGGGAGCACACGGCGAAAGGCAATGCGTGAAGACATTTTGATACACTTGCAGACACGTCATGCTGAAAGTCAAGCGTGCCTGCATTACAACCGCGGCAGCTTACTTGACCACGTCTGCCATGATGGCGGCCTCGCACTTGCGCAGCTCCTCCGTGGGCTGCGCCAGCAGCAGGCAGCCCTCCGCCTGGTGCGCCAGCGTCTCGTGCATCTGCCACGCGGCATCCTGCAGGACGCGCAGAGCGTCATTCTCCACCACGTTCCGTGCCTCTGCAGCCTGTGTCTGCTCTTGGGCGGCACGGGCACGGCACGCGACGCCCTGCTCCTCCTGCTGCAGCTGCGCGCGCGCCGTAGCTGTGCCTGCCTGCTGCTCGCCCAGCAGCGCGCGCGTGCGCTCCAGCTTCTCCCGTTTGCGCTGGTGGGCATCCTGCTCGGCAGCTATCTGCTCGACCATGGCGCGCAGCTCAGGGCAGCCAGCGGTTTCCTCCGCGAAGGCGGCAGGGTCGGTGCGGGACAGGTGCACTAAGTCCCACACCTCCCTCTCCGCCAGCCCGGGATCGTCGCGATACCGCCGCTCCTCCTCTGCCAGCTCGGCATCTTCGGGGCTGACGAAGTTGTCCAGGAAGGATAGCGTGTCTGCAAGGTGCTGGACGATTGGCAGAATGCCGAGGCCAGTGAATGCCTCAGCTGGCTGGGGGTAACCGGTTTGCGCACAAAGAGCACGAAGCTTATGTTCTGTCTCCATGACAGCGTGTGGAATGGCGTTGCGGGCGAGCCACGGTCAGCTCAAGGCCTCGGTGGCATGCTTGCAGGGAAGAGGGCTGCGACCTGCGCTGCAGTCTTCTATAGGCCAGAGCCCAATGACTGAGATGCGTGTGCCTGCGTTAAAGAGGTTTGCGGGCAAGACGCGCGGCGGAGGGAAAGATCAACGAGGCCGAGCGGCATCTGCCTGGTGCATGCGATCCAAGCCCCTGGATCCAGGGGAGGGGGGACGGTGTTACTGAATGCGCGGCAGGCGCGACGCGCCCCAGACGCAGCTACTGCGACGAAGCTGGTGTGTTTAACACGCTACATGCCTGACAGCTCTGGTGTACGCTGATGAAGGGCATCAAGGAAAGGGAGGTAAGGGAGGAAGCGGGGAACCCACGCAAACCCGAATCGACACGAACCCATTTAGCACTCGGGCGCTGGCTGCCTCTGCATAACAGCATGTGATTAGATTCCAACGCTATGTCGTCGAAAGTGACACACGCTCACAAGCCAGCGACGGTCAAGCCTAGCGAGAAGACTGTCGCGACACATACAGAGAAAACGCACAAAGAAGTTGACCCGGATGACGTTGATGAGACATGGGATGACGGCGGGAAGTGAGTTTCCTTTGACCAACGCGATGGGGATGCCTCGGAATCTTCGGGCCACAGGCTCTGGCTGTCGCCGCGCAGCTTTGACGATCACTGTGGCCCCGCTTGATGTCGCCGTGCTTGTCGGCTCCGGGTTACCTTGTCCGGTTGCCGTGCCTGCACCCCTTCACCCTGCACACCCGAACCCGCCCCTCATGTTGCTGCGTCACAGAGCTGCCGAGGAAATCGGCAAGACGTTCACATACCGCGCTACCCTGTCCGCTTCAGAGGCGACAGCGCTAGAGAGCTTCCGGCAAGTCTGGTGTCTTCAGCCGTGGTTGCTCCCTTGCCCGGCACGGCGCCACTTGGCACGCAACACTTGGCACAATGACCTGGCACTAAGCGGCAGTTGCGGAAGTCTGGCGCCGGCAACGGGCGCCATGCTTCTGCTGTCTGGCAGGCCCGTATGCATGTGTGCCCCTCCTCGCTTAGCCCCTGCTTGTCTGACCAAGGTCCCCACCGCGCCAGCTGACGTGTTCCGTCCTGCGCCCTCTCATGCGGTGCTTCCGTGAGTCGCTGCCTCGCTCGCACTCGTGCCCGCAGACGGCGAGACCGCAGCGAGGATGACGACGAGGAGCTGCACCCGCTGCCGCCCAAGCAGCGGGTAAGCCCCCGCCCAGCGCCCGCTGCCACAACCGCCATCCCTCCTCTCGCGCCGCCTGTTGTGCCCGCCCGAATCTCGCGCTGCCGTGCCCAATAACACAACCATCACCCCCTGCGACTCCTCCGACACGCAGAACGCCTCGTACGCTGACCTGCGGCAGCCCCTGGCGAGCCACGCCCTGGGCGCGTGCGCCGAGGCGCTCTGCATCGCCGTGTCCTCCACCGGCAACATGCTGGCCATCGGCGGCAAGCACGGTGGCATCACGGTGCGTCCCGGCGTCCCCCGCAGCACCTGGGGCGCCTGGCGCAGCTGTGCTGCACCCTGAGGCACTGCGCCGGCGCCCTCCCTGCCCCTTGCTCCGCCAGGCAATCCAGCCGCCGCGAGGCGGCCTCGCCCCTCGCGCAACACGCGCATCCTGACGCCTTGCCCCGCCCTCCTGCCCTGCCCTCCTGCCCCGCCCTCCTGTCCCGCCCTCCCGGCCCTGCGCGCCCATGCACGCCGCGCAGCTCCTCAAGCCCGACACCCTGGAGCACATGGACGCCCTGGCCATTGGCGACCTCCCGCAGCAGCAGCAACAGCAGCAGCAGCAGCAGCAGCAGCAGGCGCCCGGCAAGGCCGCGGGCCCGGGTGCCGGGCCGCAGGGCGCGCGGCGCGGTGGGGCCCCCGCCACGGCCTTTGGCTCAAGCGAGCCGGGCGGCCGCCGCGGCGGGCTGCTGCCGAGCAGCGTGGAGGACGGCGTGGTCACGGCCCTGGCCTTCCGTCCCGACAGCTCGGGCAGCCGCATGCAGAACGTGCTGCTGGCGGCGCAGGCGAGTGCAGGCTGGGGAGGCGGGCGCGTGCGGGCTAGGGGCGGGTGTGGGTAGGGGGCTTGGCGGCAGGCCGGCTGGCAGCGGGCTGCGCGGCCGCGTATCTGGCAGGCCTACACCGGATCTGAACCTGATGGGAAAGCGTGCTGGAAGCGGGGTCGCACACGGATCGCTGGGCTTGGGCCAGGCCGAGGCCCTGTCCCTGGTCAAGGAGCCGGGGCCACATGGGGTCCTGGCTGAGGCCCTGTCCCTGGATAAGGAGCCGGGGCCACATGGGGTCCTGGCCGTGGGCCCCGTGCTGCGCCCGCACGGCGGGTGGCCCAGCGCCCCGCTGCCCCTTCCCGCGCTCCCGTGTCACGTTATCCACCGCCGCAGGGCGACTCCATCATGCACGTGCACGTGGGCACCCGCCGCGTGCTACACGTGGCCAAGGAGGAGGGCAACCGCATCAACACGCTGGCCATGCGGCCGGACGGCAAGGTGCGACCCGCGCGCCCGGGCGGCGGCCCCGGCCATGAGGGGCTGGCCAGCGCCTCCGTCCGCCCGCACAGAATGCGGCTGGTGGACGGCAGGCGATGGCGGCTGTGGTCATGCGGCTGACGTGCCGGCCCCGCCTGACTCGCCGCTGCCGCTTGGCCCACAGATGTTTGCCAGCGCCGGCTCCGATACGGTGGTACGCGTGTACGACGACAACAGCATGTCGCCCTGCCGCACGCTGGACCACGGCGACGGCGTCAACACTGTGGGCCACTCCAACCACGTCTTCAGCCTGGCGTGGCAGCCGGACGAGCCGCAGGCAGGGATCCTGGCCGGGGTCAGGGCTTGGGTGGAAGCAAGTCGTCGTGGCTGGCGCAGCTGGCGGAGGTGGCGGGCTGCGCACGGCAGGAGCAGCTCCAGGCCGCCTTCCTGTGCTCGCTCCCTTCGTCCCGCGTGATTCGGGAGCGCGTGCCAAACGCTGTACCTGTACACGTCGTGCCGGCCCCCAGATCCTGCTGTCCGGCGGCTGGGACAACCGCGTGCTTGTGTGGGACCTGCGAGTGCACCGGTACGCAGCACGGGGCTGGGGGGAGGGGAGGCCCGGATGATGCAGCAGCGGGGAATGCCAGCTGCCGTGGGGCGCGCCGGCCCCATTCGCCAGGGCAGCAGCCAGGCCACCGCCGCCCGCTTCTCCCCACCTGGCGCACCCTTCTTTTTCACCGCCGCCGCCCCATCCCCCCCATCCCTCCCCTGTGCCCGCAGCTCGGTCCGCTCCATCAGCGGGCCGCACATCTGCGGCGACGCGCTGGACGTGCAGCCCGGCACCGGCCCCGGCAGCAGCGGCACCCCGCTGGTGCTCACCGGCTCCTGGCGCGTGGCGCCCAGCCCGCTGCAGCTGTGGGACCTGGGCAGCGGCAGGCTGATGACCAACCTGCCCTGGTGCGCGGCGGGCGAGGGCGGGCGGAGGGCGGCGGAGGATGAAAGGGAGGCAGGGAAGAGCTGCGTGTGTGGTGGGGGGCAGGAGGGGCGGAGGCACACGGGGATCCCCGTTGCCATGGCGGGCGACAGCATTGCTCGGGCTCGCTTATGCGCATGGGCACGCGTCCCGCGTCGGCAGCGTGGCGCAGGGCCTCCGGCGAGGTTCGCTTCCCAGCCTGTACCGGTACCTCGGGCCCCTCACCCTGCACCGCACCAAACGCCAAATGCGGCCTCCCTGCCCGCTGCCCCGCTGCAGGTGGCAGCCCCAGACCGACGGCTGCCTGCCGTACGCGGCGCGCTTTGGTGCGCAGGGCTGGCGTGTCCGGCTACGGAGCCGCAGCCCGGGTTGCGCGGACAGCAGCTGGCAGGTGGCCGGACAGCAGCCTGCAGCGGACCGGCTTGTGTTTGCTGCCGCTGGAACCCCACTTGCGCCGCCTGTTGCTTCGCGCGTGTCACAGGAACGGGCACCGCCGCGGGTCTGGTGGTGGCGGGCGGCAGCGGCACTAAGCCCCTGGTGCGGGCCTACCACCTGGTGCGTCATGGGGCGGGGTCGGGCAGGCGGGGGCAGGAAGGGGCCACAGGCCGCGAGGGGCCGGCCCCAGGTGGCTTGCGCCCCCTGTACCGTACAGTACCGTAGGTGTGGGGTGGCACGGTTGCACGTCGCAAACATGACCCCTGGGTCGCGTCGCCCGCCCGCATCCCGCAGCGCCAGCCCGGCAACATCGAGCAGCAGTTTACAGTACTGCTGCCGAGGCCCGTTCACGCGCTGGCCATCGTCCAGGTGAGCGGCGCCGCGGCTGCGCGCAGGGCCCCGCACCGCACCGCACCGTGCCGCTGCTGTAGCGCGCCCCGCAGCCAGCACCCGCGCAGCATGCCAAACCCCTCCTGGTCCCCGCCGCCGCCCTGCTGACACGGCCAAGCACCCGCTGTGCGCGCTTTTGTAACTGTGGCGCGCTTGTACGTTGCAGGGCAGCGTCGCGGCGCTGCAGCCGGGCGCCGCGGCGCCGACGTCGCCGGGGTCATCGGCGGCGGCCGGGGGCGGGCACGGCCACAAGGACGGTCCGCGTGTGGCGGTGTGCTGCGACAACGAGGTGCACCTGGTGGCGCTGGGGGCGGCGGGGGGAGCTGCGGGGGTAGCAGCAGCCAAGCGGTGAAGAGAAGGGGCGTGCGTGCGCGGCGGCGGACGGCGAGAGATGGTGCGGACCTTGATTGGATGGGGGAGGTGGCTGCGAATTTGGGTCATGGGTCGGCTGCATTGATGTGAGGAGTGGACAGGCATGAACAAATGCGGATGGCGAAGCAGGGGCCGGCCTAGTCGAGCGGGAGGCAGGGAGCTCGACGGGGAAGACCGGGTCCTGTGGCGTGTGGGGTGCGGCTGACGCAGCTCGTGTAAGCGATCCCTGCGCCACTGCTTTGACCCGTGCACCGACCAAGTCCTGTAAGCACCGAAGCCCACGTACATGCACAGTTAGCGCTTGAGGCGTGTGCATTCCTCAGTGTGACGCACGCGAATCAAGCAAGCAGCTTCAATGCCCTGCTGCGCACTTAGCAGCTTCTTCAAACCTATCTCCTAAGCAACTGACAGCGCGCGAGGAGGTTCAAACATGGGGTCGTGACCGCACAATTCGCGCGTATCTGCCGGCCGAGCCATGTACAGCTCCTATGGCATGGCTGAGCTGGCCGTGACGCCGCTGGACACGAGCTACGCGGCAGCGGTGCGCACGCTCGGCTTGCGCGCCCAGCGAAATTCTCGGGTGCCGCTAGCGACTCCCCCCGCAAGCGGACGTGGCGCGAGCTATCTGGCTTGGGACAGATCGCATGCCACAGCCGATCGACAGCTGGCAACCTGGCTGCCGCCCCCCTCCGCCCTTCTGCGGCCCCCTTGTACCGGGGCGCCGACCCCCGCGCTGCCGCGCAACCCTTGCCGCCCACCTGCAGGTTACTGCCATACAGTTCAGCCCCCAGCATGAGGCTCTTTGGGCGGGTGAGCGCCCAACTCCGTTCCGGCACGCGGCCAAGCCGATGCCCTTGCCACTGCCCGGCATGTCGACCCCGTTGCGACCCGGCCCCCATCCTCTTGACGCCAGGCACGGATGCCGGACACATCTACACACTGCAGTGCCCTAGCCTGGCGCCGTACGCGCACTGGCAGGCGCACCCACACGGCTACCCGGTGCTGGAGGTGCTCGCGGCCGGGGACGGCGTCCTGTCACTCAGCCAGCACAGGTGGGGCCTCCGTGGTCAGCACCGCGGACGCGCCAGGGGCTGTAGCCCTGCAGTACCAGGCCCCCACAGGCTTGCGCATCACTCCCCGCGCCACAGCGCTGCAGTTGTGCCGGGCCCTGCTGCATGATTGATGGCCCGCCCGGTGCTACCAAGCCAGTCCCCGAGCCTGACAGCCGGCACGCTCTTCCCTCCTGAGCCGATCTGGCTGCTACTGCGCTGTCGGAGCTGGCGGGCCACTGCCCGAAAGCCACTCAGCTGACGCGCCGCTCCCTCGGGTCCTGCCCCGCCCTGCCCTCCCCTCCCCTGCCCTCCTCCGCCCAGGCTGGCCTTGCACGGCCTGGGCGGTGCGCCGCGGTGGTCCATCCACGACGAGGTGCGGCCAGGGGCAGGGGGGGAGCTGATGGGGTCGGAGGGGAGGGCACGGGATGTGGGGCGGCTGGAGGCGACGGGCTGGGATGGGCTGGGATGGGGCGCCGTCAGGGGCTGGACCCGAGGTCCGCCTCCCCCGGCTACAGCAGGCTCGAGCCAGACCGCTTGCTGAAACCCTTGACCGCACCTCTGCCACCACCTCGCCCGCCTCGCACCCCCTCCTCCCTCCCGCCCGCGCTCCCTGCCCTTCCCAGGCGGGCCAGCTGTCGGCTGTGTGCCTTGACGGCACCAGCGGTGGCGGCGGGGCGGGAGGCATGATGGGCTCGGGCTCGAGCTCGGCCCCGGGCCGGGCTGTGCTGGGTCGCAGCGGCCCCGTAATGAGCGTGGTGGACCTGGCCTCGGGCCGGACGGTGTCGGAGCAGGTGGGGGGCAGGGGGAAAGGGGTGTGTGGGGGCGAGGGCACAGAAGCGCGTCGGAGCAGCAAGGGGAGAGAGCAGCAAGGCATCAGGGTTGGGAAGGTCGTGCTAGGGGGCGCTGTGCCGGCCGCACGGGGGCGTGAGCGCAGGCTGGCTGGCAGGAGAGGTGTGCGTCCCGGGCCCCCCTTGCTGCCCCTTGCACCTCATCTGTTCGCCGCCCCCTGCCCCTGACTCCCTCCCGACCCTCAGCCCGTGGCCGGCCTGCTGGGCGGCGAGGGCGTGACGCTGCTGCGGGGCCCGGCGGCCCGCGGGGCGCTGGTGGCGGCCACTTCCCTGGGGCGGCTGGCGCTCATCGACCCGCGCGCCAAGCTGCGGGTGGGCGGCAGATGGGGCCCGCAGCACCTTGGGGGGGGGCGGGGGGGCCTTTGGGGCAAGGCAGCAGCAGGAGTCGGCGCGGCCGCGCGAGCAGGAAGGGCTGTGGTGCGCGCGCCAAGCTGCGTGCCCGCCTGCGTGGCCGCGAGCGTGCTCACCCGGCCCGTGTGACCCCGGCGTGCTGCGCCCCTCGGTGTCCGCCCCCAGGTGGAGGGCGCGCTCGTTGCCGCGCCCGGCGGCGTGGCGGCGCTGGACGCGCGCGGCGACACCGTGGCGGCGGCGGGGTACGGGCTGCGGGGCGGATCGGTGGTGGCCGAGAACTGCGTCAAGGTGGGAGGGGAGGGAGGTGGGGGAAAGGGCAGGGGAGCTGGCGAGAGGGGCGGGCTGCTGGAAGCGGGGTCCGACGTGCTGGGGGCGGTGTGGCGGGGCGGGGCTGCGGGTTTCGTGGGAGCATGGGGCAGCGCTGCTGGTGGCTGGTGGCTGGTGGCTGGTGGCTGGTGGCAGGACACCCCTCACACCACTCGGCATGCGGCGTTGCATTGCCGCCCCCGTCCCCCCGCAGGTGCCGTCCAACAGCACCGGACCCCATAACTGGGCCCCACGCCACGCCACACTCCCTCCCTCCCCTGCCCTCGCCCCTGCCCTCGCCCCACCCAAACAGATCTTCGACCTACGCGCCGGGCTGCGGCTGCTGTCCTCGCTGCCCACCGCCGGGCCGCCCGCATCGGTGGCCTTCCACCCGCTGCTGCCCGGCTGCCTGCTGCTGGCGCTGCCCTCGGCGCTCTTCTGCCTGGCGGACACCGCCACGGGGGCGGCCAGCCACATGTACCAGGTGCGGGTGGTGGGGGCGGGGGCCGACGAGGGGCGGGGGGCAGGGGATGGGGGAGAGCGGGAAAGGGCGGTGGAGGGGACCGTGGTGGGGATGGCGAGGGGGCGAGGAGGGGCGGGGGGCAGGTGATGGCCGGGCATGGGCAGTGGGGATCGGGGCAGGCGATGAGCCCCAGGCCGCGCGCCGCTTGTGCCCGCCCCCGCTGACTCTCCTCCAGCCCTCACCGGCCGACCCCCTCGCACTCCCGCTCTCCCATGTCGGCTGCACCCGGCACTGCCACCTCCGCCCGTGCCTCTTCTCTCCATGTCAAACCACTTCCCCTCCCCCTCCCCCTCCCTCGCCTCCCTTCCTCCCCGCCTCCTTCCCCCCAAAGGCCGACATGGCCTCCGACCACCTGTCCACGGCGGCGCTGTCTGCCAGCGGCGAGCTCATCGCGCTGGGCGGCAGCGGCGGATACGTGCACTGCTGGGGCGAGGCCAGCCAGGCCTCGCGGCCGCGGGCCAACCGCGGGCCGGGCAGCGTGGCGCCGCAGATGCCGCCCATGCGGCCGCGGCCCGTGGTGGAGCTGCAGGTGCGGGGGGAAAAGGCGGAGGGGGAGGCTGAGAAGCCGGGGCTGTGCCTGTGTGCGTGTGTGTCGGCGGAGTGCCTCGGCCAGCCTGAGCAAGACCATATGGGTCGGGCGCCTCCCGCAGCGCACTGCAGGGCTCTCCCGCCCTACCCCCGTGCCCCCGCTCCGTGTGGCCCCCGCCCGCCGCCCAACCGCCCAACCGCCCCGCAACCCCGGCAGGAGGACGACGGCTTTGCCGCCGCGCCCCAGTACTCTGTGGCGCAGGGCACCAGTCTGGCCAGCGACTGGGAGCCGCACGACACGGCCAGCGTGGGGCTGCCGCCGCGCAGCGTGGAGCCGGGGCTGCGCAAGGGCATGCGCGTGGTGGGTGCCGGGGGAGGGGGCGTTGGGTGGGGAGGAGCGTGAGGGGGAGGAAGGCGCGCCTGACAGCGAAGGGGGCTGCGGGCGAGGGCGCTCCCGGCGTGTGGGTGGGGTTTGCGGTTCCGCACGGGCTCGGCGCCCACCCCCCACCCCGGGGGCTGACGCCGCCTGCTCTCAATACACCACTACACTGTTGTCCCCCGCTCAGGTGGACGGTGTGGGCTTCCTGCCCAACCCCCACTACTCGCGCTCCAAGGCGCTGCCCGACATGGTGCGGGAGCTGGCGGGCCTGCGGCACGGGCCGGCGGGGCGGCTGTCCATGAAGGTGTGTGCGCGTGTGAAGGGGGGACGTGCCAGGGGTAAAGCGTACTATCATACTCGTGCCGGAGGCATGTGTGTCGAAAAAGGGGATATGGTGGGGGGAGGAGTGGATGATGGGGAAGAGGATGGAGAGGGTTGGAGAAGGCGGAGGGAGCGTTGAGGGCGCTGCGGCCATGAACGTCCGCCCCGCGCGTGCCCACATCTGCCCGTCGTGGCGCTTCCCCCGCCTCTCGCAACACCCTCCTGCCTGCCTGACGCCGCCGCCCCGCAGTCGGACTGGGTGGACCCCGTGGCCGCGCGGGCGGAGCGCCAGAGGCAGCGCGCCGCAGCAGGTAGGCCCCTCCTGCCGCATCGGCGCGCCAGACGAGTGCTCCCACCCGGTACCTTGGGTTACCTGCACGCGGACCCGCGCTGCGCCGCGAGCGTCGGCCCCACGGACAGTACACCTCCCCTGCGCTTCTCGCGCACCCCCCGCCCCACAACCCCGCCCCACAACCCCGCCCCACAACCCCGCCCCACAACCCCCGCCCCACAACCCCGCCCCAC
>BDDC01001516.1:3489-22286 GCA_001662425.1 Chlamydomonas sphaeroides
CGCACGTGGCTGAGGCAGCGAGAGGAGGGTCTAGCTCGCTGTTTGGCAAGGAGAGAGGATGTGGCCCGTGTCTCCCGCCTCCTGCCCGCCTCCGCCCATCCATCTCGCTCGGCACGTACCTGCGGAGTGGAGCAGCGCAGCCGCGATCGCCAGCAGGCTCCCAGCACAGCTGCCGCTGCCGCCGCAGCGCAGCGCACAGCGCACAGCGCAGCGCGGCGGCAGCAGGTCGGGCCGGGTCGATCGGGGCAGGCCGGGTCGGGGCAGCGACGGAGGGGGCGAGCGAAGGGGGCACGAGGGGGGCGCAAGCGAGGGCGCGCGCGAGGGGCCCGCTGCTGGCTGCAAAAGCACAACACCCACCGCCGCCCCTGACTGCTGCTGGGCTGCTGCTGTCGGGCTGATGGGGCCGCGGGCTGCTGTACGCCACGCCCCGCCACGCACGTCACGGCACCAACGCGCACTGCCGTGAGCCGGTGGGTCGCCGAGGTCGGCTGCCAAGGTCGGTGGGTGGGTGGGTGCTGGTGCGCGCGGGGGCCGGCGACCGGCTCGCCCAGGCAGGCATGGGGCGGGCTGCTGGCCGCGCACCTGCCTGCTCGCGTGCCGCATGGCAGCACGCAGGGCCGCTGCACGCTGGGGCCGGTGGGCCACCGCTGCTCGCTGGGGCCGGTGGCGTAACCGTGTGCGCGTGGCTGGGCGCCGGCATGGGCGCCGGCATCCGATATCCGACCTGCCCGATCTGCCTGCCTGACGTGCGCCTGTCGGAGGTGCGTGCGCTCGGGGGCGCACGGCACACGTCGCGCGGCGGCTGCGAGGATGGCGGGCGACCGGCGGCCGCAGCCGCAGACGCTGGGGCCACCCGCAATCGCTGCGTGCCTGCCTGCTTCGAGTGCTTGCCGCCACCACAGCATTGATCAGGGCGCGGCAGGGCCCAAGTGGCGCGCGTTGGCGGCATGGCGGAGGCAGAGGTGGATGGGGAGGACACTGTCAAGCGCCGCCGGGACCACAGGTGGGATACGCAGGCACTGGACGCGGCGGCGGCGGTAGATGGCGGACGGCTGGATGGTAGCGGCGTACAAGAGCAGCCAACTGTGGCTGGCTGTGGCTGCGGCGGCTGGCGGCGGCTGGGGCTGGTTCGTCGGCTGCAAGGCGGGCATCGCAGTATCGGGTGGACTGGGTTGGGTCGAGTTGACGCCGAGCACTCTCTGCCTCCAGAGACCAAAACCGCAAAGCCCGCGTACGTACAGTCGATGGGCGCGAGCAGCCGGCGGCGGGCCTCCTGGCTCGCTGCTACCTGCGGACTGCGGGCAGGAAGGGAAGCAGGCAGGTGGGGGCAGGCGTTGGGCTCGGCCAACGCACGGCGCTCGTGGACGCACGGGGACAGCCGGCTGGCGGACAGCTGGGCAGCGGTGGCCGTCGCACCGGAGCGAGCGATCGGCGGAAGGGTGGGTGCGATAGACGGACGAGGGCGCGAGCGGGAGCAGGCGGAGCCCATCCAGCCAACTGCCACTGCCAGGCCAAGCGCACGGCACGCGCGTGCGTGGTGTAAATCGGCGACGCGGCTGCTCGAATCTACGGGTTTCTGCTGCTGTCGCTGCTGGGGCAACTGGGCAAGGGAAGCACGCACGCAGGGGCACCCTGGGAGGGGCCTGCTTTGCACGGACGGCAGTGTATATCCTCCAGCAGCAACCGGACGGCAATTCCCGGCTTACACATGATAGGTGACACGCCTGTGGTTTGGGCATCGCCGCCTGGCGGCGTTCGTTCGCCGCCTCTTCGATCGGCATCGCGGCCTCCCCGCTAGGGTCTCACCAGTCACAGTGACTTGCCTGCTTGTGTTTGTATGCTTATTAAGTGCAGCCAAACTTCGCCGACGCAGAAACTAGCGCAGGCGCTGCCGCGGCTGCATGCTTCTGATTCTGGCTGTCCCGTGTCTTTGCGCCGCCCGCCGCTATCCAAAGCTAACTGGAGGAATTCGCTCGACGCGCATGACCAATACCAGGCAGAGAAATCACAGCGAATCAGACGCTATCGACAATATTACATTGTGACGTTTTAAACGTTTCAGAACGAACAATAGAATGGCGTTGTGCAAGCTGGTATGAGCAAGCAGTCTTCGCCCTGCAGAGGCAAGGCCTTACTTCATGGGCGGACAAAAGTTCATCAGGCGGCGTGTTTGCTATTGGCGCCCATCTACTGAGCAATTACAATCAGCAATTAGGACTTTGATCGACAATACTGGCCAAAAAGGCATGGGAAGGCGCGACAGCTTACTACGCGCACAAAAGTTGCGTCGCCGTCTGCTGCAGCTTGCAGAAGCATGTAGTTAGACGCATGTATTTGAAAGAAGCAGACTGCAGCGTGCTGCTGGCGACTCGCTGGCGAGCTCAGTCGACTTTCACATGGTGATTCCCTGGCTACATCCTGCAGTACGAAAGCATTATTTTTATGCTTAGCTTTCAGTCTTGTGGTGGGAGGCCGTGTCGGTCGCGACCTCACACGGCGGGGAATCGCCCTTTCTTTTGTGTCGCAGGCGCACGCCCGTCCTGTCCTCGCAGCCCCCATCACATTACCGCAAAGTGCTGCGGCAGTCAGGCCGGACTTGGCTAGCAAAGCGGAAACCAGCAGCGTCGTGGTGACCGTTGTCAGCTGTGGTCGCGAAGCCCACACATGCGTCGTCCAGGTGCAGGTATGCGCTTAGATACTACTCGCATGCGTGATATGCTGGGGCCCCAGCCCGGCAGCGCGGGCGGCAGCACTGACCGTCGGCAAGGGCGGTTTGCGCACGGGAGGCACCCTGCTCGCAGCCTTTTCCTAATCCTAGACTCAAGATCATCATTTCTTTTCACCGCACGGCGCGCCGGGGTGGCTACGCAGGCCCCTCGCGTCCCGTTACGAAAATCGCCTGCTTTGTACTTTGAAAAACAGCGCCGCACGCCGCGTGCCGCGCATAACCCGTTGCATGCCTTGACGCTCTAAGCATGTGCGGACGTGCCTGGACCGGTATTGGCAGGGGCTACGCATTGTGGGCGGCGCGCTCGGCCTTCTGCAAGCGTTCGGCGGTTGGGCGGTGGAGGCCTGGGAGGTGGAGCCACAGCCCGGCGGAGCCGTCTACCTTCACCTGCTGCCGCCGCCCGCCGACCGTGGCCTGCTAGAGGTTGGTGTTGCCATGTCGCTCTGCTGCTTGCTTCATGTACACATCGGCTGTACGTAGCAAGGACGTACGTTTATTCGTTTGAGGAGTCCTGGCGGCAGCTGGGCGGGTGCGGGGCCTGCCAAGCTGCACATGTTGAGAGGTGGCGGTGCATGCACGCACGCACGCATGCACGCATGCACGCATGCAGGGTGCAGTAGTGTGTATGCACGCGGTCAAGCAAATGAGCCATGCTGCCTGCTGGCCGCCGTGAGCTGGAGGTGCTGGAGGTGCACGCGGTCGCTAGCTACTGCATGTCAGCTACGTATGCTGCACACTGCGCGACTGCATGCACTCACGTTACCCATTGATCACGCGGGGCGAGCACACGGCTAAGAGGGCGGAATGCTCGCCCCCTCGGCTCCCTGCTAGCTATGCATGCATGCATATCTGAATGTATGTGGTCCTGCTGCGCATGCACTATATGCACGCATGCCTGCATATGCAGTGTGCACGCAGTGCATGCAATCCTGCCTGCCTGCCTGCCTGGACTGCCTCCGTCCGCCGCCTAGCTACCTGCTGCATCCAGCAGCCAAAAGCGTGCCCTGCCTCACGCCCCTGCTGCGTCCACCATCCCCACACCCCTGTCGCCAGCAGCAGCCCGGCGGCGCCAGGGGCATCGGACGCGCCGTCCTCGCCCCGCGGGAGGGGCCGCTGCAGCCGCCGCCAGCCGCCACCGCACCAGGCTTCATCGCGCCAGTGAGCTCGGCTCGGCTGCTCAGTGCCGGCGGCACTGCATCCCCGCCGTTGCCGCTCAAACTTTCTCCTGCTGCTGACGGCACAAGCGGCTTCCACCCATCATCATCAGCAGCATCAGCAGCGGCAGCAGCAGCACCTTGCTGGCCCCGTCCTTCCGTCATAGCAGTAGGCTCATTAATAGCAGCCGGTAGTAGCGGCATCGGCACCAGCGGCACCGGTATCGGCGTTGGTGGCCGGCCCAGGCTGCCACGCTTGCCTGTCCCTCTGCCGCAGGTGCCAGGTGCAGGTGCAGGAGGGGGCCGGCAGTCGGCGCTGCCGCTCACCATGGCGCAGCTTGACTCGCAGGAGTACACGTCGCAGGAGCTGGTGTCGCTGCAGCAGGCGCTGCTGCAGGGCCTGCTCACGTCCCCGCGGGCAGCGCTGGGCCGGCACCTTCGCCAGCGGCCGCTGCAGCAGCAGCAGCAGGAGCTGCATCCGCAGACGCAGCAGCACCTGGCGCCGGACGAAGATGATGACGTCATCCTAGTCGACAGCGGTGGCAGCGGCGGCGGCAGGGGTGGAGGTTACGCCGGCGGCAGCGGCAGCTTGCTTGGTGCCCGGGAGGCGATAGGCGGGGAGGGTGGCAGCGGCTGGCAGCCACGCTCCGCCTGCCTGTCCGCTGGCGGCAGCGTGCATGAGCAGCAGCAGCAGCAGCGGCAGCTACTGCAGCTGCTACGCGAGCACGGCATTGACCACAGCCAGCTGCCGCCGGACCTCTCCGCCACCGCCGCAGCCCTCGCCAGGAGCGGCGGCGACGCCGGCGGCAGCGGGGGACATGGGGACTCGGCTCCGCTGCTGGCGCCGGGTGCAGCGGGCCTGGCGTCCACGGCCATGGGCAAAGTCGGGGGCCGGGTCTACAGCCTGGTGCGGGTGGAGCAGCAGCAGCAGGAAGCTGACGACAACCCACAGCACGGCAGGAGCCCCGCAGGGCCGCCGCTCTGGCCAGACGCTGCAGCCGCGGCAGGGCCCGCCGGCGGCGGCCGCGGGCAGCTGATCGGCCCCGGCCTCGACGGCGGCGGGCCGTCGGCGCAGACGCTGCGGTCTCTGATGGAGCGGTACCGCCAGCAGGAGCGCGAAGCGCTTGGGCCCGCTGACCAGGAGGACGGCGGCGGCGGCCTGCACGCCGGCGGCACTGCTGCGGCAGCAATGGCCCTGCCTGCAGCCGAGGCAGCAGGCGGAGGTCTTGGTGGAAGTTTGGGTGGCCTGGTCCGGTCTGTGCGGATGCCGCCGCCCGCAGGCGGCCGCTCCACTGTGGCGGCGGCAGCTCCAGCTGCTGGCAGCAGCGGCAGCGGCGGCGTGGGGAGGTTCGAGGACCTTCGGCCGCTGCTGCAGCGCCCGCAGCGGGCAGCCGGCGTCGGCAGCATTATTTTGCCGCCGCCCATGGGTGGCGGCGGCGGCGGCCTGGCGGAGGACGTCGAGCTAGCTGACATGTCTGTGGGGAGCACGGTGGCGGCGGGCCGCCACCGCCGGCTGGGGCAGCAGCGCAGTGGCAGCATCTACGACGACCCACCGTCGGGGCCGGGCTCCAGCGGCCCTGCCGGCGCAGCCGGTGGCAGCGCGCTGCTGTGTGCACTGCGACAGCAAGACGCCGGCAGTGGCAGCGGCCGGCGGCTGGACCCGCCGCTGGCAGGAGCAGGCCAACTGGGCTTGCTACGAGGCCAAGCCCAGGCGCAGGCGCAGCAGCAGCAACAGCTGCTGCAGCAGCAGGCGCCCGGCGGCGGCTCGGCGGCGCCACAGGCGGCGACGGCGCTGGAGCTGGAGGAGGAGATTGAGGGGCTGCAGCGGCTGCAGGAGCAGCTGCAGAAGCGCATCGCGACGGCGCAGGAGCGGCGGCGCGCGCTACAGCAGCAGCAGGGGCAGCAACTGCTGACGGACGGGCCGCCGCCGCTGGGCCGGCTGCCGCAGCAGCAGTCGCCCGTGACGGATCCTGCCGACATGCGGCAGCTCGTGACATTTCCAGTAACGGCGCCGCCGCCTGCGTCCATCATCGCGCTTGGCAAGGCGCGCAGCGGCAGCAGCGCCGGCACCTTGGGGGCTGCCGGCGGCGGTGGCAGCGGTGGTGGCGGTGGCGGAGGCGGTGGCGGAGCCGAGGACACGGTTGCTCGAACCGCTGCCCGGCCCGTGAGCCGCTACCTGACGTCCGCGGAGGTGGCGGTTCTGTTCTCGGAGCGCGAGGCCACCGCCCTATGCCGGCCTCCCGTGGGCGTGCTGTTGGAGCTGGAGATCTTCCTGGACGGCCAGGCGCTGGGGCCGCCGCAGGTGGCACAGCTGTGCAGGTGAGCGGTCGCTGGGATGCAGACGACTGCCCACATAGGGGTGCAACCGTACTGCAGTAGATAGGTAGCTAGATAGGTCGATAGATAGGGGCCTGGCAATAAAACGCAGGGGGTGCAGCGCAGCTCCTCCAGTTTGAGGATGGATTGATCGGTGATAGGTTGGATGAAGCGGGGTGGGCTTACGCTTTAGATTGGGGCCAAGGTCTGATGCCGGGGACGGGAGGGGAGCTGCGTGCATACAAGTTCGATGAGAGAGTGCATGCGTGACAGGCGTGACAGGCGGGGCATGTACGGATTTGCCGGGGATGTATCTTTGTTGCTTCCTGCAGCGGCGGCTGGCTTGCTGGGGCACCGCTCGCCTCACGGCTGCAAGGCCGCTAGCTGTGTGTTCATTCACTAGTTAGTCAGCTGTGTGTGTGCCTGAGTGGTATGCATGCGTGGCATGCATGCATGTGTGCATGCATGCAGCCCGACAGGCAGGCATGCAGCCCGACAGGCAGGCATGCATGTCCGACGCCCAACCGTGCAAAGCCGCCACCTGTCCATCTAGCTAGGCTGTCTCTTCAAGCTTGGATGTCTATCTGTGTGTCCGCCTATGCGTGCGTGCGTACTTGGTTGGGCGTGAATAGTGCGTGGGCGTGAGAGCATTAGTGCCGTCGTATCCTTGCGTGTCTCTTCGTCGGCCGTCCGTGGCCTCATCACGTGCTTGCATGCCGTCAGCCCGCCCCGCCCCGCCCTGCTGGCTCCCGTGCATGCATGCGGGCACAGCCACCTGTGCGGGGCCGCCGGCAATGCACACACATGCATAGCAGCAGTGTCCGCCATACACGTTATGCAACTACGGCCGTAGATGCAGATTGCGCGCGCCCGTTGGCAGCCTTCGGCAGCACCCTCGCGCCCCGCTCCGTCCGCTGCCTCTGCGCGACCTCTGCGTGCTAGCTAGCTGCTGGCAGCGGTTCGCCCCCACACCACCGCCTACGTAGCTAGGATGCGGATGCCTTGTGCGTATGTATGTACGTCAATTGCTGCCCTGTGTAGGTACTCCTGTCTCCCATGCATCAATGCCGTACAAGCTACGTACCACCTCCATACCTATCCGCCCGGCCACCCAACCTATCTTCGCTCCTGCGTACCCCATGCGCACCTCCTTTCCTCCATGCCTTCCTTCCTTCCTACATAGCTCCCCTTCCCACGCATACTCAAGACAGTTCCCACCCACCTTTCCTACCAAACGAACCACCTGCCCTCCCACCTGCCTTGTTAGCTAGCCACTATCCCGCATCCTCTTTGCTAGCTTACAAACCCAACCAACCACACACACCCTCCATATGTGCCGCCGCCCACCGCACACAGGTGCAGGCGCTTGCTTGCTGCACCATCCCGCACCAAGCAACCTGCACGCAGCCTTGCCTGCCCTGATAGTCAACATAAACCTGCAGGCATGCACGGCCCCCGCCTCACCCTGCCGCTTTGTCTCCTTGCTTGCGTTCCCTGCCCTACCCCTGCCTCCGAAATCGGCCCTACCTGACCTGCACACCTGCCCCTGCCCCTGCCCCTGATCCTGCCGCCCTGCAGGTACAACATCTCCTCCCCGCGCTACCTCACCAGCACCACCACTGCTGCCCACGAGGGCAGCTCCCCGCCGCTCCCCTGGAAGCGCCTGGCCGACACGCAGCTCTTCTACCGCCGCTGCCGCTCGGGGCGCCTGCAGCTGCTCGCCACCACCACGCGCCGCGCGCACCAGAAGCCCGACCCCAACGCCGCGCACGACACGGGCGTCGGCGTGCTGGCGCTGACGCCCGCGCTCGCGGCCACGCTGCCGGAGCTGACGCTGTTCACTCCTGTCAGCATGCGTCGCCTGGGGCCGGGACTCGTGCCGGAGCCTGATGATGATGACGACGGCAGCAACGGCAGCGCCGACGACAGCTCCCACGCGGACCGGGCGAGCAGCCAAGTGGAGGCTCGGGGCCGGGACGGTGGCGACGCGGCGGGAGGCGGAGGCGGAGGCGGATTGCAGGACAGGGGCGCTGGCGGATGCGGCGGGTCGGGGCGAGGCGACGTGCTTGTCGCGTGCCCTCCCCGCTCGCTGTCCCGCTACCTGACCAAGTCGGAGCTGGAGCTGCTGGTTGGCGCCGAGGTGTACGGCCAGCTGTGCGAGGGCAGCAAGCTGACGGACGTGAGGGTGCGGTTCGAGGTCGGGGGAAGGCTGCTGCCGGAGGTGAGCGGGCGAGCGAGCGAGCGGGGAGGGCGAGCGAGCGGGTATGTGCCGCCGGCCGGGCAGGCAGGCACGCCAGCCAGCCGTGCCCGCGTGCGTCCGCCTGCATGCTGCTGCTGGTGAGCCAGCCAGCCAGCGAACGGCGCGTGGAGCCGCCGGCCGGCCATGGCAGGCATGGCCAGGGTGGCCCCGCCTGCCCCGTCATGAGCATCACCACGCGCGCAGTCACTCGTGCGTGACATGCGAGGTCTCCGTGCACATGTACCGCGCATGTCCGCAGCATCGCCTGCCGCCGCCTGCCTGCCGTCGCCTGCATGCCGTCGCCTGCATGCCGTGCCAGCTCCGTGCCAGCTTCGTGCCCCTGCCCCTGCCCCTGGTCATGCCGCTACGCTGCTCCCCCTGCTGGCCCCTGCTGCATACCCCCCCCCCCGCATTACCCGCCGAACCTCCCATGCCGCCGCCTGGACGCCACACGCGCGCCGTCCCTGCCCCTGCTGCCCCTGCTGCCCCTGCCCCAACGCCCTACCACTACTGCTGCCCCCGGCCCTGGCCCCCCCCGTACGCCCGCTTCCCCCACGCACCCCTGCCTGCCTGCCTGCCTGCCGCCCTGCTGCCCTGCTGCCCGCAGGTGTTCTCCGCCGATATCGAGCGCTACAACCCCTCCTCGCCCTTCTACCTCAAGGCCTCCAGCGGGCGCGGCAAGGAGGGCCTGCCCTGGCGCGCCATCCCGGGCAACGCCATCGTGCAGTGGCGCCGCATGGCCGACAACACGCTGGTGCTGGCGCAGGTGGGTTTGGCTAGGTGGCAGGATGGGTGGGTGGGTGGGCGGCTGGGTGGTTGGAGGCACTCGCTGCTGCTGGCGGCAAAAGAGGGGGTAGCCTAGCTTTCGTGGCTTGGGTTGGTGGGATGGTGGAATCGGTCGATGCTGGCGGCAAGGGAAGGGGGAGGCAGCCTAGGTTCGTGGCTTGGATTGGTGGGTTGGTGGGTGGGTGGGTGGAGTCACTGCTGGCGGTGAGAGGAGGGGGCCTAGCCTAGATAGCTTCGTGGCATGAGTGGCGGGCTGAGTGGGATGATGGAATCACTGCTGGCGGCAGGGAAGGGGGCCCTAGCCTAGATAGCTTCGTGGCTTGAGTGGCGGGCTGGGTGGGATGATGGAATCACTGCTGGCGGCAAAGGAGGGGGGGCTTCCGGCCTAGCTTCGTAGCTTGGATGGCGGGCTGGGTGGAATGGTGGAGGCAGTGCTGGCGGCAGGGCAGGGGCCCCTAGCCTAGATAGCTTCATGGCTTGGGTGGCGGGCTGGGTGGTTTCGTCGAGGCACTGCTGCCGGCAAGGGAGGAGGGCTCCCGGCCTAGCTTCGTGGCATGAGTGGCGGGCTGGGTGGGATGGTGGAGGCACTGCTGGCGGCAAGGGAGGGGGGCCTAGCCTATATAGCTTCGCGGCTTGGGTGGCGGGTTGGGTGGGATGATGGAATCACTGCTGGCGGCAAGGGGTCCCCGGTGGTGGGCGTGGGGGTTCGCCCCAGACACGCCCGCCCTCCTGAATATAACGACACGTGTTGCACACGAGTCGTAACCATTTCTATTTCTATTTCTGGCGGCAAAGGGGGGGAGGCAGCCTAGCTTCGTGGCTTGAGTGGCGGGCTGGGTGGGATGGTGGCGTCACTGCTGGCGGCAAGGGAGGGGGGCCTAGCCTAGATAGCTTCGTGGCTTGGGTGGGTGGCTGGGTGGGTTCGTCGAGGCACTGCTGGCGGCAAGGGAGGGGGCTCCCGGCCTAGCTTCGTGGCTTGGGTGGTTGCCTGGCAGGGGTGATCATAGGTTTAGTGGCTTGGCGGAGGGGGTGGCGGGGTAGGCGGCGGCGGGATGGGCAGGTGGCGGCTGAATGTGGTCCAGGCCGTGGTGGGTGGGTGGGTGGTCAGGAGTGCTGGCGGCAGGCGACGGGGTGGTGGCTTGTGTGGACGGGTGGGTGCGCAGGTATGCCTGCGTGCTGGGTGCTGGCAGCGCTGCGTGCATGCGTGCAATAGGTAGCATGCACAGCTTGAGGGAAGGCTAGGGCAAGCTGCTGCCTGCTGCCTGCTGCCTGCTGCCTGCTGCCTGCTGCCCCTCCCTCCGTCGGCTGGCTGATTGGGGAGCCGCCCGGCGTGTTCCTCGCGCGCCCGCATCGGTCGCCGCCTGCGCGCCGCCCTTGCCTAAAGCCGCCCCTGAGCTGCACCTGTGTCCTCCCTCCCTGCCTCCCGCCCTCTGTTCTGGCCCGCATGCACGGCCTCGCCTTCGTACCCTCGCTCCTGCCCGGCCCACGGCGGTGGCGCAGGTTGGCTCGCAGGTGGGCACACACCGCCTGGCTGGGGCTGCCATGCTCTGCATGCAGTGCTGGTGCCGCTGGCTCACGGCTACGTGGGCGTGGGCGGGCGGCGGGGGCCATTCCTCCTGGCTAGGCCGCTGGCCGTGCGTACGGACTACGTACATGCACGGCGCATGCATGGGTACCAACGTGCCGTGCATGCGGTGCATGCATGCAGTACATATATACGGTGCATTGGGCACCAACGTACCGTGCATGCAGTGCATGCATGCAGTATATGCATGCGGGGCTGCGGTTGCAGCAAGCTTACGGATAGGCGACTGGGGCCGGACTCCCTGTGCCCCCATGTTTTTACGGTTTTGCTTGGGGTGCAGCAAGCGACCAACACGTGCATGCCGGCGGCCCTTGCCCTTGCCATGCCGCCCATGTATGCTCCGCTGCGAAGGTCTCGGGGTCGCGGACGCGCCCCGCCGCTCCGACCGGCGGCGGCGGCCGTTCTGGCTGGGGCCGGCCTCCATCCAACCACAAGCGGCGCCGCCGGCAGCGGCCCGCCGCCGGCAAGCCGTCGTCCGGCCGGCGGCGGCGCTCCGACGACGACGCCAGCGACACCAGCACCCTGGCTGATTCGGACGCCGCTGACGTGTCGGAGGGCGGCAGCAGCGACGGCGAGGTTGCGGAGGAGGAGGAGACGACGCAGGTGGAGGGCGGGTCGCAGCAGGAGACCACCGGCGCGGCCGGCATGGCGGCAGCGGCGGCGGATGAGTCCGCCCACGACGGTGGCGGCGGCGAGCAGGGCAGTGCGCAGCAGGGCGGCGCCAAACGGCAGCACGTGGAGGAGGGCGGCGGCGGGGGCGCGGCGGTGGGCGAGGACGGCGAGGGGCTGCTGGCGGCTATCAAGCAGCAGCAGCAGCAGGTGGGCAAGGCCACTGCCCAGCAGCTGCTGCATGGACGTTTGGTTGGGTTAGTGCCGCCACGCAGGCAGGCAGATGCTGCATTGCCCTGCCTCGCCGGCATGCATGCCTGATTGCTACAAGGTCTATCCACTACTGCGGCACCCAGGGGTAGACGGAGGCCATGCGTGTCGGGGCGGCGGCCTGTCGCCGCTTGCTGCTGTGTTGCATGCGCGTTGCACCGGCCCCAGACCCAAGCCCCCGGCCACAGCGACCCCCTCCCAGCGGTGTGTGCGCGCCGACCTTGGCTGCCTGGCTACACACACGCCGACTCGCTGTGTTGCGTGCGTGCTGTGCACCCTGACACCAACATAACACCTGCAAAGGTACCGACACCGGCACACCAACACGCACCCGCTCCCCGCCATGCACGCTTGTGTGCGCTCACCCTTCATGAGTTAGGCAAGTACCGCTTTTGTACGTGAGTGCGCTGCTCGCCCACCTACCCGCCGCATGCTGCGTGCTTGCTCGCTGCCTGCTGCGCCGCAGGTGGAGGACCGGCAGCAGTCAGCCGCCGGGCAGCGGCCGCAGGCGGATGCGGATCCCTTGGCCGGGGAGGACACTACTGCCCGCCAGCAGCACCCGCAGCAGGTATGTGCGTGCGCACGTGAGGTGCGGGCCGCTGCGCCCGCCGGCCGTGGGCTCCGCATCCGTGCCCGTTGGCCAGCCTCGGCCTCAGTACAGCAGGTATTGTAAGGCATGTACTGCGTGTACGGCCTGCATGCACAATGAACACTGGCTGCTACGCATCAAGTGGCCGTGCCCACCAGCAACGCATGCGTGATGCACCCCCTGGCCTCATACATGCCCCTTCGCCCCAGGCCGCGCCCTCGCAGCAGGCCGCGGACGAAGCAGCCGCGGGCCAGCAAGGGGATCGACACCACGGCCACGCGGCCGCCTCCCCGCGGCTGCTGCTGCTGCCAGCCGTCAAGGACGAGCCGGAGGAGGAGGCGCCATCACAAGCGGTCGGCCTTCTCGGCAGCAGCGCCGCCGCCGCCAAATCGGACGGCGCTTGGCAGGCGGACGGCGGCGCAGCAGCAGCGGCTGCGGGCCTCGGCGTGCTCGCAGCCAGCACACGCAGTCCGGCGATAGGCCGCACCGGCGCAGCTGCCGAGGGCGCCGACACCGACGCCCGGGCAGAGACCAGCGGCGGAGCGGCGCCCAGCCCTGCCCGGCACCCCGCGGGCGCCGCCAAGCGCTACCGCTCGCTGCTCGAGTATGTGGTGCCCGCAGCTGGAGGCATGGACCGCGAACCCCGCAGCAGCCGAGGCACCCCCGCCTGGGAGGGAGGCGCTGCCGGCGGCGGCCGCAACCAGCCGTCCGCTGAGGCGGAGGCGCCCGCCGACGAGCAGCACCCGCTGCGGCAGCGGCAGCGCACCGCCGGTACCGCCGGCGGCGCCGCTGCGGCGGCCGAGGGTGGCGGCTCTCCCTCTGTGGCCGGCGGCAGCAGCATGGGCGGCAGCCAGCAGCAGGCTCTGGAGGCGGGCGGCGAGGTCATTCCGCCGGGGTACGGCGACTACGAGGCTACCTCGGAGCTGGTGATCAAGGCCATGCCCTGGCTGTCGGTGCACCTGGCGCAGGTGGGCGGGCGCGTGGCCGCGTCGGCGTTGGGGCTGACCCGCAGGTCCGTGAAGGGCGGCCAAAACCCAACTGCCATGTGTGTGACCCGTGGGTCCGTGTTCGTGGAAGGCCTTGAATGATCCACAATTTCTTCGCATACTGAAGACGAGCACGCATACCTCCAGCTTGTGCTAGCGGCCAGGCAGCGCCGTTGGCCGGTGCGTGTAAGCGGCTGCAGTAAAATGGAGGGCCCGCCAGCGCCGCTCGTTGCCACCTTCCGCCCTGCTGCCGCCGGGGGCCACCTTCCACCGCGAGCGGAGCCTGGCCGCAGGCTACCAGCAGCCGGCCTCGCTGTTTGCCCCTCGGCACCGCCGCGCGCCCACCGCTGTGCGCCTGCGCGCGGCTGTCCGCCTGCGACCCACCGCTGCCTCCCTGCCCTGCACCTGCACCTGCATCTAACCATTCCTCGCAGCGCTGGTACCCCGAGGCCCTGGGCCGCTCCAGCGACACGCCCTACCCCGTCACCGTCCGGATCGAGGTGGACGGCGTGCTGCTGCCCGAGCGGTGCGTACGGACCGTACTACGTACGCGGGGGTTACTGCTGTCGTACATGCCGCAGCTGCCCGGGCGCCAGCCGGTGGCTGGTCGGGCGCTTGTGTGGCCTCGCTCTGCTGCTTGTGCCTGGGCGGCGGGGGACGGCCGCGAGGGGAAAGAGCTCGGTACTTGTGTGGCCGCCTTTGCTGCATGCACTACTAGCAGCGTGCGTGCGTGGGCGCCGACCGGCTTGCACGCGCAGTCGTTTGCGCACATGGCAGCGCGCAGCCACAGCGCCGACCTGTGGCCGCCTGCCTGTGCGCTGCGCCTGTGCCCGCAGGTACCCGGTGCAGCTGAAGTGCTACCCGACCAACAACGGTGAGCAGCGGCCGCGACCGCGGCCTCGGTCAGCCACGCACCGGCAGCACGCAGCGGTCAACGTGTTGCATCAATGGCCGTTGACCCGTTGGCCGTTGACCCGCTATCCAGCTGCAGCTTACCGAGGGAGCCAGGCAGCCCGCGCACGCACGCTCAGTCTTGCGTACCAGCGCAGCAGCCCGCCACCGACCGCGGCCGCCCTCCTTTTCGATGTATCCCCGCCTTTTCGATGCCCACCTTCTCTCTGTCCGCTGCCCTCGGTTTCACTGCCCGCCTCTGCATTGTCCGCCTCATCCTGCTGCCCGACGTACCAATGCCCGACGTACCAATGCCCGCCGCTCTACTGCCCCCCCACGTCACTGCCCGTCATTGGACCGCCGCCGACGTTCGCCACGCCGCTCCCTACGCTCCCTCCTCGCCCGCAGGCCTCTTCCTGCCGGGCCTGCCGCTCAAGCAAATCAAGGGCCTGGTCCGTACCGGCTGGCACCGCTTCCCCGACGGCACACTCGTGCTGGCGGCGCGCACCAACACGGGCGGCCGCGCCTAGCTACGTAGCCGCCCGTCGGGCCGCAGATGGGGCTCCGCCGACAACGGTGACACGGGGCGCAGGCGGCGCAGGCCTCAGGCCGCCGCTGAGGCCGCTGAGCATCCTGCCTGGGGCGTGCCGGCGGTGGTGTAGGCCAGCGTCGGCCATGACGCCACCGCGGCCCCGGGAGCAGGGGCCACCCCATGCCATGCCGGGCCACGCTGGCTGGCGGGCGGGCAGGTGGGCGGGCGAGCTGGCCGGCCAGAGGCCCACGCCTGCCACGCACGCGCCGGGGGCTGCTGTGGTTCTGCAGCGGAGCTGAGGCGGCGGTGGCTAGGGCCAGCTGGCATGCCAGAGAGACGGAGCGGCATCATCTACACGTCGAATGAGTTGCTCCGCTGCCGTAGCTAGGACGGCGCGGCGGCTGGGCTGGGCTGTGCCGGCGCCCTCGAGGCAGCTGGCGGCACGCCGCGCGTATCGCGGCCAGTGGGGGACTGCCGGCGCCGCCGCCCGGCAGGTGTCCTAGTAGGCGCGCCTTGGCCCAAGCCGCGGCAACCGTGGCCCGGGCTTAGCGGCCCACGGTCTCCGACGGTGGCCAAGGCGCCCGACAACGATCATGAACAGGCCGAGTCGGCCCAAGCAACAGGCCGCAAGCAAGAACAAGAGGAGGTATCGTGGCGAACATGCTGGCCCCGCAGGAGACGGGCGGGTACGTGGCAGCTTGGCGGACATGGGGCGGGCGCCGTGCGCGCCGTACGCCGTACCGGTGCACGGAGGCAGTCCGGCTAGGGCCTACAGGGGCACGGCACACAGCGGCGGTGGGGCGCCGGCGTCGCGCTTGTCAGGCTATCTGCCCGCCCGGCTGCGGCGGGGCCGCTTCCCGAGCGGAGCGCACAGCGAGAGCTCCGAGGGGCATTGTGGGGATGGAGCTGGAGGCAGGTAGGGACGGAGCGTGTGGACTCGGCGCTCGGCGGCCTGTACGGCCGGTGCGTGGGTTTGACTTCGCCCCGACTGGGCTGTGGGCGGTGGCACTGGGCGACGAGGACCCCTTCTTCTTTACATCTTTCACTGGGAGGCCGCGAGCTGGCTCGACGTGACGGCCGCGTCCCGGCAAAGTCCTGCGGTCGACCACGGCGGGTTCGGCATCGGGCCCAGCCGCCCGGCGGCGGGGGCGGAGCAGTCGGTGTCGCAAGGAAAGCGTCGGCTGCGCGCGGCTCGGAGCCGCGGAGCTCACGGGACTTGGTACTGCCGCTGCGCATGGGGCTGGCGGATATAAGCAACAAAGAGCGCGCGCGGCGAGGATCGGGCGCGCTGACGACGGCCGCCGTGGACTCTACTTAATACTCATGATGTGTGGTCTGTCAGCGTGTGGCTCGTTGCTCGAAATGGGCCAAGAATAAGCCTACGGCTGCATTGTATGCCGTGCGTTTTAGCGCCGCCTGCCTGGTTGCCTGGCGTCGGAGGTCTGCCCAAGCGGCGGCGAGGGCGGGATGTCGCCCCCACCGCTTGCTGCTCAAGTAACAAGTGCGGTCCGTATGTTGCGTGGAGGAGGCGGCCCAGGGCATTGGTGCAGGCGCCTGGCAAGGATCCATGGAGGGAGGGAGGAAGGTGCAGTGTAGGGAGCGAAGGAGGGAGGGAGGGAGGGAGCGAGGGGCCGGCCGTCCCGCGCACATGTGCGGTATGTGTGTGCACGGACCCACGGCAAATGCACAGAGGCGCGCCCAGCGACGGACGCTGCGCCGCTTAGGCGACTGCGCGCATGGGTAGGAAGGCGCGCACGGTAGGCGTGGACGAATTGGAGTGGTGTTTGTCGGCGCTGCTGCCAGCCGGCGCCACGGCCACACTGGGCGGCGCCAAGCCTCCGCTCCCAGCGGCTAACGAGCAGCGGCGAAGGCTCCGTCGGCGTGGCGGGCGGCGGCGGCGGCGCTCCAGTGCGTATTGCACAGCCGTAGGAGTGGGCATGCTGTGCTGCACACGCGCATACAGCAGCGGCGCGTTGCGGTGCGCCCGGCGTGGCCCCCCGCTGCTGACCTGCTCCTCAGGCGG
Organism: Chlamydomonas sphaeroides; assembly: GCA_001662425.1. Taxonomy (NCBI): domain Eukaryota; kingdom Viridiplantae; phylum Chlorophyta; class Chlorophyceae; order Chlamydomonadales; family Chlamydomonadaceae; genus Chlamydomonas; species Chlamydomonas sphaeroides. The sequence continues at coordinate 20,198 of BDDC01001516.1, forward strand.
CTCGGCGGCCCCGCCGCCGCGCGTGCCGTGCGCTTGCAGTCGGCTGAATACGTACGCATGCGTCGAGTTGATGATGTTGATGGCGGTCAGGGTGGGGTGAAGGGGTGGGGTCGGCGGTCGGCGGAAGGCTCGGCCACGCAAAAGAGACGCTACAAACCGGCGGCCGCCGACTGGCGGCTGCTTGAGACTGTTCGGGGTGCACTGGTGCCTGCGTGATTGCGCGCGGCGCCTGCTGCACTCGATCCACACGCGGCCGCCGTGCCACGCCACCTTACTCAGCATGCGAGCCGTGGCGCGCCCATGTCCTAGTACGATACCTGCCAATACCTGCTTGCTTTTGTGTTGCGCGTGTGCGCGCTGGTCGTCTGCGTGCCCTGACACGTGCCCAGCCATGTGCCAGCAGCCTGCTGGATGTCATGTTCGTTCGTGCGCCCTGTGCTGCATATTGTGCTGTGCGCTGCACTGGGACCGGTGACGGGCGGGAGGCCCCCTGCGCCGGCGGGCTGGCCGCGGTCCAGGCAGGGCCTGCAGCGGTGTGGGGCCATGTTGCGGGGTCTGCACCACGCACGGAGGAATCAGTTGCATGAAGTGGCCTGTCTGTTCTTTTAGAGGCGGAGCACTGAGTGCATTGCGGCAACTGTCGCGGCCGCGCGCGTGCCGGCCGGCCGAGCCGACTGTTTGTGGGAGATACAGTGTTTATGGCTTTGTCGGAGATCGTGTCGATCGGGGCGCTATCTGTCTGCGTGCCCTGCGCGCCAGGGCGGGCCGCCGGGGCGGGGGCGATGGCCGCTGTGTGTGCCATGGTTGCCATGCGCCGCCGCCCTCGTGGCTGCATGTGTCATGACGACCTACCGGGCGCGCCGCCGCGTGGCATGGGGGGCAGCTGCCGGCTGCAGCTGACTTGGCTGCGCGTGCCGCAAGTAAGGCGGATGCGCGGAGGGCGTCTGTATGTCGCGTCGCCGTGCGCGCGTGCGATGGAGGGCCCCGTGATGCGCGATGCGTGATGCGCGCCCGGCGTGCGTGTGCGCTTGGTGTCGCTTACGGGGCGTGCGCGCGCGCCCGCCCACATGGTTGCGTGTGCGTGCGACTTCCTTTGCAAGGCGTGTGTTGATTGCTGGTCCCGTCCATCCCACCCCAGCGCATCAGCGCCGGGCTGGGGTGGGGGCAGGCCCTGACACTCATCGTGCCAGGCATCGTTGTTCTTGCCGTTCCGCGTAGGGACAGCATGGCAGAGGTAGCCCGCCAGCATGCCTAGCATGGCCTAGCTGGCGCGTTAGCATTCCCGGCATGGCCTAACGAGCTAGGCCGCCAGCAGGCGACATGCGCCAGGCTGACCCATGCACGCGGCGGCTCGCTGCGTGGCTGGTCAGCAGTGGCTGCCGTGCGTGCACACCAGGTAGGCAAGCGCGCGAGGAGGTGCGCGCATGGCGCAGCTTGCAGCCGTTGGCCGGCGACACACCACCCACCTTCCCCAGAATCCCACGTAGGTAGGACTGCACCAGACGCCGGCATGCATGCCGCTGCCCCTATCGCCACCGCCACCCGTACCAGTGCCCGCCCCCACCAAACCAGCAGAAGCCCTGCCTGCTCTGCCTGCTCACCGCCAGTCTGCGCAGCGGTCGTGTGTGGCCCCGCAACATTATTCATCCGCCGGGACAGCTTACTGCCAGCTGCCTTTACCCCGCCCCCCAGCAGCAGCCACGCATGCTGTCAAATCTTCTAGTTCGTTATCTGCGCCCAGCAATCCGTCCGCAACCCACGTTCGTTCCATTGGCCACACACCCGCCGCACTTGCGTGCCGCCGTCTCCAACCTAACCTCATCCAAGTAATAGAAATTAAGGTACAGCTAGCTAGCGGGCTTGACCCGCCGTGCGTGATTCAAGGAGGCAGAGCGATCAGGAGGGCCGAGGCCCCATATGCGCCCTGTCCCTCGAACCGCCGCCGGCCCCCTCCCCGCACCGCCTCCTCATTCCTCCCCCACCTCCTCCCCCCAGCCATCCTGCCATCTTTTGCACCTCCCCCGCATCCTCCTCCTTCTCCTTCCCCTCCCCCCCCCCCCCCCCCCCCCCCCCCCCCCCCCCCCCCCCC
>BDDC01001519.1:0-24135 GCA_001662425.1 Chlamydomonas sphaeroides
GCTGCTGCTGTGCCTCCAGCTGCTCGGGGCTGAGCGCCCGGCCTGCTTCCGCCCTGGCGGCGGCGATGTGCCGGGCGGTGATGGGCCGGGCGGCGATGCGCCGGGCGGCGGAGGCGGAGGGGATGGTAGCGGCCGCCGCAAGCGGCCGCGACAGAGCGGGAGTGGCAGCAGCGGCGGTGTTCGTTAGGAGATATGGTCCTGCCGTTTCAGGCAGTTCGGGCGGCTAAGTCCGGCCCGTGGGGTGAGGGTCGGTGTGCCCTAGACCCCTCAAATAGTCCCAGCTACAACCGCATAATGACAGACGGTGTGCGTCTGGTCTGGGTGGCCGCTTTTGGGGGCAAGCCATGCACCCACGCGCAGCTGGGACAAGTTTGCTAACGGCCGGTGTGCGTGTAGTTCCTGTGCCCCGCGCCCCCTGGCTTCCGGGTGTTGCGTCCTGAGCCCTGCCGCTGAGAAAACACCGCTCTCTGGACTCGGGATTTTGCGTGTGTCTGTGCTGTGTTCGGGCCCAGTGGTTGCACGCTGACTATTGCTTTGCGCGCTTTCCGTTGAGAGGTTGGGCGTTCAGTCGGGTGGTCGGCAAGCTTTCCCTTGCCCCGAGTGTCCCTCCGGGCGGGGACATGGGGAATCGGCTGAAGGGAGGCTACCTTCTGGTTGCCGGCGTTGGGGTGGTCTTCGGCTTGCCACTGCCACGCCCACTCCATGTAACCACCGCTCCCTAAGCTCGGGGCTCGGGCCAACGTACTGGGCTGAACTGCGGCCCTGGGTCCGTGGACCAGCTGTACGTCGCTCATTGCCGATGCCGTGCCATGACACCCCAAAAACACGTCCGCCCTCCCCTCCCGCCACCGCTCTTGCTGCCCTCTCACACCCCCAAAAGGCGCGCGATGTCAACGCATCTCGTGGCATTTGCTACGCGACCGTCTGCCGGGTAACAGGCGAGCATGACGGCAGGCTGCCTGCCCTGAGGCGCCCGCCGCGCCACGCGCCGGGCGGTGGCGGCGATGGGGGCGGCGGCGCAGGGCCGGGGCCAGGCGGTGGCTGCGGTCGCGGCCGCGGCATGCGCGGCCACCCCAGCTCTGACAGCGGAGACCGGGTCGGGCCCTCCGCTGGCATCCCCGCCGCCGCTCCCACTCCCAGGCCGGGGCCGAGCGGCAGCCCGTACCTTGCCCTGCTTTCCCCCCGGGAAGCTCAACCCTGGCGAGAATATTGACTCGCCCGGGTTGGGCTGTATTCGTGAGCAGGCTGGCACATCGGCACGGGTGGTTGCCGCGAAGATGAACCGAGGCGTGTACCAATCCGCACATCTTTGTTTTCCGGTGTGTGGGTCAATGGGCAACGACTGGGTGCCGATCACCCCGAGTCGCTTTTGTAGGTTTGTCCTGGTGCGGTGGGCTGGTCGCCAGGGGTCGCCCGCGTGCCGTGGGCCAACCTGGCGGGAGCTGCGGGAGCTGCACCAACGCACGCTGCGCCCTCTCACACAGTCGAGCTCTCGTTTGGCCAGTCTTCGCATATTGTAACTCTATACACACTATAATATAGTTTGCTTCGCAGTGCTCGTGATACCCAAGACGTGACGTCCGGTACCCGGGAGACAGCTCCAAACTAGCAAGCTCGTTTTGCAACGAGGATCGCGCGATCCCATAGCTTTAGTTCTGGAATATGACCTGACGACGTTCGGTGCGTTGCAGTGTACGCCGGCGAACGCGGCTTTCGCGGACCCATGGCCACGAACTCGGAGTTCGCTGCCATCCTGCCGCATGGCTTTCCCTTAAAGGTCAGCAAACAACATCGCACATCTAACCCACCGGACACCAGCGGGCGCAGAGTTCCCACCCGTCCTACCTACCTCAACGCGCCCCTGCTGGCCGACCCCCGCACGTCCCCTCCTCCTACAGGACCTGCAGGCCTACAAGGTCGAGTCCCTGCTCGGCGGTGGCGGCTTCGCGCACATCGTGCTTGCGCGCGAGCCCGTAACCAATGCGCCTTACGCGCTCAAGCTCATCCCCGCGCCTGGCGCGGCCAGCCTCGACCAAGTCGAGTCGGCATGCCCGCTGGCGTTGTCCGAGGCCCGCGTGCACCTGCTCATGTCCAATGAGCCCTCCGTACTGCCCTGCAAGGAGGCCTTCAAGGCCGTGTACAGTAAGCCACCGGCTGGCGTACTGGCATGTCGTAACCGCGTGCCTGCACCCTGCCTGCCGCGCCCAGCGCCCAGCTCCGTGCACCATACGGCCACCGCCTCAGCGCTTGCGCCCCTGCTCGTCCGCCCGCCCAGCTCCAGCATGCTGCAAGGGCCGCGGCCCCTGAACCCGCGCCCCCACGCGAGCCACGGCCCGGGGTTACGGGGCCATACAGCTCGCTCCGCCACCGCAGCTTGCCGCCCTGGCTAGCCCGCGCATTCGGAATCGTCCCGGGGGCAAAACGGCCACGGTCCCTGTGGTCCCTAGCTGACACCTTGCTGGCGCCTTGCGCCACCTTTGCGAGCCGCGGCCTCTCCCACCGCCCCACCTCCCGGCCGCAGACGGTGGCAGCGGGCCCACCTTCATGGCGGTGCTGGTGATGCCGGTGGCGGCGTGCACAGTGGAGGAGTGGTGCGTCGGGGGCTGGGGTTCGTGGCATGCATTGGGAGGGGTGCGTGGGGGCTGGTGGCCTGCCTTGGGGCAGCGGTGCCGGCTGGGGCGGGGCGTCAGTAGGGCCGCGGAGCTGCACGGTGGGGTCCGGGCGCGGGGCAGGAGCAGGGTGGAGGGGCGGCGTGCAGGGGGGGGAGAGCGGCGCGTGAGGTGGGAGGGAGGCGGGCATGGCGGCGTGGCGGGCTACCTGCGCTCTAGCGGGCGCAGGTCGCTACAGGTCGCTAGGTCACTAGGCAGGCTCGCGCTGCCACGCCGTCACCTCGCTGCCCGGTCCGCTCACACGGCCCCCGCCTGCCTCCCGCAGGCTCTTCACCGCCGCGCCGCCGGCACCCATGGCGCACTGCGCGGGGCACGCGTGCGGCGGCAGCGGCGTGCCGGGGCAGGTGCGGCCGGGTGCATAGGGGGGGAGGAAGGGTGGCAGCTGCAGCGGGGAAGCTGGCTGGCGGCCAACGGTGGTCGCGGCCGAACACTGCCCTCTGCCGCCGCCGCCCTCTGCAAGCCAGGCGGGCCGAGGGGCTGATCCCCCCCCTGCCCATGCCGCCACCGCCCACCACCCCCCGCGGCCAGGTGGACGAGCGCGAGGTGCTGGGCGTGTGGCTGCAGATGGTGAATGCGGTGCACCGCTGCCACCTGCACGGCGTGGTGCACAAGGGTGAGGCAGCGGTGGGAGGGGACGGGGAGGGGGAGGGGCAGCGGGTGTTGCTGCCAGGGTTCCAGTGTGTCAGGATCATCCGAGATTCCTTGGGGATCTGGGTGCACTGCTGCCACCTGCACGTCGTGCTGCAGAAAGGTGAGGCAGTGGTGGGAGGGGGAAAGGGGAGGGGGTGGCGTGGGTTGAAGGCCGCGGGCCGCTTAGCAGAGGCGGCCGCATTTGGGAGCAGCAAAGTCACCTCTTGCCTTGCCGCCCGCCTTCGCTGCCGCCGGGCTTCCCCCTCCCGCCCAGACATCAAGCTGCCCAACTTCCTCATGGACTCCAGGGGCAAGGTGCAGCTCATAGACTTCGGCCTGTCGCAGGTGGGCCAGGGTGGCCGAGCCCAGAACGCCGGCCCTTGCCTTGGCGCGCCGCCGGAGCCAGGCTGGGCACATGCCCACCGGTCTCGCCGTGCGCGCGCGCACGCCACGTCACACGCCCCACCCGCGCCAGGCGCCACCCCACCCGCATGCAGGTTGACGGCATCCACCCCCCGTTGGACCATTAGCCGCATCCGCCCCTCGGACTCCCGCATTCCCGCACCGACCCACGTTTCCTCCCTCCTTGTCCCCCATCGCCCTCGCCTGCAAGGTGGACGGCGTCACGCCGCGGGTGGTGGCGGGCACGCCCTGGACTATGAGCCCCGCCGCCTTCAAGCACGGGGACGACGGCCGCGCGGGCGACTGGTGAGCCGGGTCGGGAGTGTTCGTACCATAACCTGAGGGACCGGCGCCCACCGCTGTCCCTGTCCCCGCCGCTGTGTACCTGCAAACGGCGCAGCTCTGGTTGTTCCTGGCATGCCGCACGCCGTTACCACCGCTGCACGGCACTGGACCCCAGCCCTGCCTCTGCCCTCCACCAGGTGGTCCCTGGGCGTGGTGCTGTACCAGCTGTTGCAGGGAGGCGCCTGGCCCTTCAAGCAGGCGAGCGCGGGGGCGCCGCCGGGGCACAGGACGCCGCAGCACAAGTCGTCGCGGGCATCGGGGCTAGGCGTTTGCTTGTTCTGCCGTCGGCGAATGTAACGGGCGACGGAGACAGGGCGGCCACCAATCACACCCCCATCCGCACGCCCGGTCACCTATTTACCCCTGCCCATCTCGTCGGCATCACCCTAACATTACCGGTATTCCCTGCCCCCTCCCTGGACCGCAGTGCTGGTGGCCCTGGCAGAAGCGCGGCGGCCGCGCCCTGGAAGCGGCCATCAAGTCGGCGGTGCTGGCGGGCCGCATCGCCTTCCGCACTGACTCGGGCGCCATCCGCGTCAGCGGCCCCGCGCAGGCGCTCATCCGCGGGCTGCTGCAGCCCGACCTCAACCGCCGCTGGCAGCTGCGGCAGGTGGGGCCCAACTGGGGCGGCATGTCGGCAGCGGAGGCGCCCTGGGAGGTTGGCCCGCTGGCCGCGCCTCCATCTCTTGACTGCAGTGCACTTGCGCCACGGTATCCGCAGATCCCGCACGCCCTCGCCTCCTCGTGCGCACCGTGGCGCCCAACCCTCCGCGCCCTCCGCCACGCCCCGGCCCCCTGGCCATGTCCCCCCTGACAGGTGCTCGCATGCGAGGCCATCCGGCCCGACATGCTGTCCGACATAGGGCAGCGCTTCCCCGAGCTGCAGCCCGACATGCAGTACCTGGCGGGCCTGCAGCTCCGCGCGCGCGCGCCGCAGGCGCTCGAGGGCGGCGCCTCGGATGGCGGCGCCGCCGCCGCCTTCGGCGGCATGCCGGGTCTGCTCGGCCGCGGCGCCGCCGCCAGCTCGGCGATCGGCGCCAACCTGGCGGCGAGCCTGCACTGGCCTCCGCACTGGCACGGCGCCAGGGGCTTGGCTCACGGCGCCGACGGCGCCGATGGCTCTGGCGGCGCCGCAAACCAGCCGCTGCTGGCGGCCGCGGAGCCGCCGCCGGCACCGTCGCCGGCGGACACGAGGCCGCGGTCGCTAGCAACGGTGCCGGCGGCGGCGGCGATAGGTGTGGCGGACCTGCTTCTGTTCAAGGACGTACCGGACGCGCACCCGTCGCCCAAGACGCCGCACGCGTCTGGCACGCACCCGCAGCAGGCACGCCCCGGCCCCGGCGCGCCCAGCCCCTCGGGCTCGCACCCGAGCAGCGCCGCCGCCGGCCTGTACCACGCCAATACCACCGGAAGCCTCGCCGCCGACTCTGCCGCCGCCACCGCGCCGCCAGCCGACGAGCTGCCGTCGGGCAGCGGCACGCTGCCGCGCGTCCTCAGCGCCGGCCCCAGTAGCATCGCCAGCGGCAGCCCCGGCCCCGGTGGCGGCCGCCTGTCCGGCGTGCACTTGACGCGCGGCTCTCGCACGATGCCCCACTCGCGGCCGCACTCCCAGACGCTTACCGCGACAACATTCACGCAGCCGGCGCTGCAGAACGCGGCGGCGGCCGCCGCCGCTGCCGCGGCGGCGCCGCCACGCGGCAGCCACGTCGGCCTACACGACCTGTTCCCGGGCCCGACCTCAGGCTCGCACGCACACCTCAGCGGCGCCTTTGCGCGCAGCCTGCACTCGCACGCTGGGCCGGCGGACCTGCACCCCGACCCACATGCCGAGGCGGGCGGAAGCGCGTGGCCCGGCGGCGCCTCCGCGGCGGCGCCGTCGGGGCGTGGCCGCTTGGCGCCCGGAAGCGTGTTTGGATCCTTCGCCGATGCGCTGGCGTCGCCGGTGGCGCGGCGGCTCAGCGGGGGCGGCGGCGGCGGCGGGCTGCGCGGCGTGCTGCGGCGGCGGTCCTGGGGCCCGCTGGCGGAGGTGGTGCCCGGCGGCGTCGACGCTGACGGTGACGGCGACGCCGACGATGTCATGCTGCCGGGCCCGTCAGCCTGGGTGCCGCCGCCACCAGAAGCCTTCGGCCCCGGCTGCTGCGACGGCGGCGGCGGCGTGGAGCGGATCTCGGCGGTGGTGTCGGCGGCGGCAGCGGCGGTGGGCCTGCGGCCGTCGGCGGCGTCAACGGGCGGCCCCCGCGGTCCGGGGATTATAACGCGAGCCAAGCGCATGTTTGCGCACTGCCTGCAGCGGCCCTCGGTCAAGTACGACATGGTCAGCGACGCGGAGTACGGCGCGCTGCCGGGACGCGGCTAGGGCTGAGCGGGATGAGTGTGCGAGGGCCAGGGTTCGTGGCGGGGCCATGCGGCCGGGGTGGCCGAGGCCCGCAGCCGGCGCGCAGCGGGCTGCTGTCTGCGTTGGCTGCGGTGCGGGGGCTGTGCTGCAATATCGGCGCAAATTGTGCACAGCCCGGCCACTGTAATCCGTGGCGGGACGTGGGGGGTTGCGTATCGAGCAGCCCGGTCCCCTTCCGGCAACCCGGCGACAGGCATTTTGGCCAACAACGCCGGTCGGTGGCTTCAATGCCCAGCCGCGCTGTGCAGCAAGGTGTAGCTGGTGAGTGCTGGGCCTCCTGCACGTTCGGCGCTTGGGCCAGCGCGCCGTTGGGCGTCGTTGGGTCAGCGCCGCGCGCTCAGCCGTCGCGGCAGCACAGCCTGACCACCCGCCTCCACCCTGCGACGCATCGTGGCCTCCTGGCCGACCTAGGTGTCTGGCTTCTGCCCGGTGGCAAGCGCAGCCGCAGCAGGAGCTGAACCAACGCGTCAGCCGGAGCCTACGGGGCCACCGAGGGCAAGGCAAGATGGCTGTCCGGGTAGGATGGTTCAGGGGGCCTGGGGTTCCACCTATCCGCCAGCGTGGAGGCAGAGCGCGCTGCCGTAGCTCAGGAAGTTGAATTGCGCGTCCGCATTGGCGTCGGCCACGTGGACCGGGCGACGTCGCGCTGTGTTCAACCCACTGCAGCTTGCTACAAGCTGTGACGAGCTGAGTACAGTGGCAGCACTAGTGAAGCCTGGGGCACTGCGTTACTTATCCATGGTCAGTCGGGGGGTCGCGTTTTACACACTTGAAAACTTGTGCTGGTGCAATTAGCTTGCGTAAAACTTATTTGCTTAGGAAGGGCTGGGACCAACCTGACGAACAAGGGCTTCGACTACGGCAAGTCATTGCAAACCTTTGCACGTCATCGCGTTCCAACACAATGGCGCCCTGGGGTACCGCAAGCCATTCGCAAAGCTGGCCAACAGTTTGCACGTTGACGCTTGCTCGTGAGCTTGTCGTGCATGAGTCCTGATCCCGTACCTCCCGCAAAATTGTTAGGAGAAGCATCTGTTGTGAAGCGAACGGGCGTTCCCACCTTCTTACCGTGTGCCTCGCCCGCTACGTTGCCCATCTCGCGAGCAGGTCCTTCCAACCACGCCGTTGCCAGCGTCAAGCGACTTACACGCGCACAAACGCTAGAACAAACGCATTCTTCCTAAGGAAACGTACTCGATACTCCTGGCAAGCGATCAGCGCAGCAACGGGCAGTAGTGCGCCAGCAGCCAACCCGCGTTTGGCGGTGCGCCCGCAGCGACGGCACCGTAACGACGGGAGGCTTGGAACTCTTGAAGCCGTAGTATTCCACGCTGCTGAGGCACAAGAGGGAATGGCTCGGGACAAGCGGAAGGGGCTGCACGCGCTTCTGCGTTGTTCTTTTACAACCGTTGGACTCGTCGACAAGCCATCGCCATGCGCAAAGCCTCGGAACACGGAGGTGGAGGCACCAAAAAAGACGGCGTGAGTCGGCGAGATATTGGCTTACTACTTTGCATCAATTGCAAACCGTCGAGGAGTCTTCTCGCAGGCCCGACACCGACTGGCGGGACATGCCGCTGCTCCAGGGTTATAACCTCCTAGAACCAATTGGAAAGGCAAGCTGCAGACCAACGACGCCTTTGTGGGTCATACCTAAGCAAGCCCCTTCCCAACCTCAGGGCGGCTTCTCGGAGATCTGGCTGGCGCAGCACAAGGAGAGCCAGCAGGTCGAGGCCATCAAAGCGGTGCAGCTCACGTACGCGAAGCTGGAGCCGGAGGAGGTGCGGGCAGCCCGTGGCCGTGCCTGCGGACGTGCGCGCTAGGGGGGCGGGCCCAGGAGGGGACGGGACGGGCAACGGGGCACAGCGTGCGCGTGAAGGTAGTGAAGGGCTAGGCACGGTGGCGTTGTGTGCGTGCGTCAGTCGCCCCTTCCGCGCACGTCTGTGAATTCGCGGGCTAGAATGAAAGGGGCGTGCGACGCACCCGTCGCCTTGCCGCCCCTGACACGTCCGGCTTAGCACGTACGGGGCGGACCCATTGCTGGTGCGCCGAACGCAGCTGCAAGTGTGCCGAGGACACTCGAGTGTGTGCCAGCGCGCAAGCGTCCACCGTGTTAAGCGGGCTTGCTCCTGAGCTTAGACGGCGCAAGCGCGCAAAGCGCATAGGCTTGCAAGCGGAAGACACGCTCTGGGCTCGCTTTCATCGACACAATGTGTGGATCCTCACTCGCCGCCGCCCCACGCAGGTGACCACCTTGCTGGCCGAGGCCAAGTTCCTGCGGCAGCTGGACTGCCCCTACCTGCTGAAGTGCTACGAGACGGCCGCCACGTCCGACTGGCTGGTGCTGGTGCTCGAGTACCTCACGGGGGTGAGCATGGATCCGGGGAAATGAAGTCGTGTGCGGCAGCAAGCCTGAAGCAAGGACTTACGCCAGGATGTCCAGGCCTGTCTGGTCAGACGGCACAGCCAGCCACCGCAGTTTCCCGCAGTTTACTCTATGCAGCCTAACACCAAGCGCGAGTGCCAAGTCTGAGAGCCCACACCCACAGATAGCCGGGGCGCGCTGTGTTGGTGTCCTGAATGCATGCCTCACGGGCTCACCCGTGTTGCGCCAACCACGCAGGGGGAGATGTTCGCCCACATCCACCAGGTCAAGAAGTACACGGAGGCCGAGGCGGGCAAGCTGTTTGCGCAGGTGGGCTGGAGCTATGCGACTGCGACACGGGGCGGGCGAGGCCCAGAGCAGCGCCCCCTCCCCAGCAGTGCCCGGGTCGGGCCCCGTGTTGAGCGCATGCTGCGGTGCGGATGGACGCGGCACGGGGCGGGCGCGGCCCGGAGCAGCGGGCCACTTTGACTACAGAACCAGCGGGCCCTCGCCAGCAGCGCCCCGGCCGAGCCCCTCCCCAAGGCAGCCTGCCCTGCGGCACGGCCCCACCGATGCAAGCTGCCCTGCGCCGCCACGGCCCCTGCGCCGCTGTGCCGCAGATCGTGTCGGCCATCTCGTACCTGCACAACCTCAACGTCATGCACAGAGACATCAAGGTGCGGCAGGGGCGCGATGGACATGTGGGACCGGCCATGCATGTTCCAAGTCCTGGCGCAAGGCGCTCAGGCGGCACTTGTCATGACTCATGGCTTACCCTGTGCATGTGTCCTCCACCCGCGCTGGCTCTCCGCCCCGCGCAGCCCGAGAACATCATGTTCACGGCGCCCGTGGACGAGCAGCAGGCGGCGGGCAAGCCGCTCCGCATCAAGATCATAGACCTGGGCATGTCGGCGCAGCACCTGGACAAAAAGGTGGGTACCTCGCACGCAACTGCTGCGACCGTTGAATTGTGGTTGGTGCAGAAAAGCTCCCGCGCGATAGCCAAAGCACCTGCCGAGGTCCCTTGCCGCACCCCCGCGCGCGCCCCCTTCCTGTGCTCATGTCGTCATGTGCTGCTGCTGGACCATGTTCACCCGCAGCCCCTGACCGGCTGCATTGGGACGCCCGGCTTCGTGGCACCAGGTGCGGGGCCTTGTAGGCCGGGTTGCGGCGCGGGTCTATAAAGCAAGGCAGCAGGGCCAGTACGGCACCTGTACGGCATGCACACAGGGGCCCACCCGAGCAGCGAGCGAGCCACCGTACGTACTCACCTGCTGCAAAGCGCCCCGCTGACGCCTCTGCATCCCGCCACCCCTTGCTTGGCCCCATCGCCGCTGCGGGCTGCAGAGATCTGGCACGACAAGGCACACACGGTGAGGGAGGGCGAACAGCGCGGCCGCACACGCACACAGTGCCGCGCGGTCCGTGTTTACTATGTCTGTGTCTTGGAACACACAGGTAGGGAACGAATGGCGATCGAGCGACGCTGGCGACCTCCCTTGCTCCATCCACGACTGGCCGACCGGCGCCTCACCCCTGCCAGCCCTGCTCTCAATCTCCTGCCGCCCGCTCTGCCCTGTCCCCTCATCAGCCTGCCATGGACATCTACTCGCTGGGGGTCGTGCTGTTCATCATGCTTACGGGTACGTCTCGGGTTGCTTACTTACACAGCAAGGCTACTATACGTCATAAGGTTGACGAGTACGGTTGTCATAGAGTGCTGCCCATAATGCTCGCCTGGACGTAAGATAGGTTTGCCATTGAGCCCAGTAAGACCATGGAGCACGGTCACAATTTTGATGATAGCTTATTGAATTTGTCGTAGTGTGTTAAGATCACAGGTAGGCCTTGGGCGCCGCATATCCCAATATGACTGATTTAGTGTCGCATAGCACAGCGCACAGCGAACAGGAGGTCGGCAGCAGTGTGCAAGATTCAAATGGGACACTAGGAGGCCGCAGCAGCTGCAGGACTCTGGCAAGCCGGCGGCCAAAGGCCCGCAGGGTTAACCGCCCATCAGCCTGAGGGCCCTGCAGGAAGGGATGGGCGATGCCGGCCTGCCCGTGCTTTCGCCCGAGAGTGCCCCTGCAGCGCCTTACTTGACAGCCGCATCGTCCCGCCGCCGCGCTGCGTGGCCCCACCAACAGGCCGCAAGCCGCACTCGCACTTGGACATCAAGAAGATGACGTACTGCGACAAGTGGGTACCGTGCGTGGCCCTCGTTCCCCACACGTGATGTGCTGCATGCTGCGCATGGCCGTCGCCGCTTGTGTGCACAACGGTCGGAGTGGGCTGTGCATGGCATAAGATGCTGCGATGAGAGTGTCAGGGGCGGCCTGCTCGTAGTGAAGCAAGGCTGGGCGGCGGCCGCAAAGCTGGCCTTTCTTGCATCAGCCTGACCCTGGCACCGTTGGGCCTTCATCTTCAAGTTGCGTGGGTCGTCCTGTGCCTCCTGCCTTGTATGTGTCCAAAACCTGCGGTGAGCGCCGGCTCGGCGGCATCACATCGCCTGGCGCAGCAGCACGCATCAACCCACTCGCTCCGTCCCCCGTCGGGCCTCCCCGTCACCCTCCCACCCCTCAGGCCCATCAAGGAAGCGCCCGGCCTCCAGGACGAGCGGTGAGTTGCGGTCCCGGGGCTGCACGGATGAGCGCAAGGTGACTCAGGCCGGCCTCTCGGGCAGCCCCCCGCCTGCCCATCCAACGTTCCACATCAATTCTCCTCGCCTCCCCTCCCCTTCCCCCTGCCTCTCGCCTACGCAGATTCCTGTCGCTGTCGGCCCCCGCCAAGGAGCTGCTGCTGTCCATGCTGGCCGACGACCCCGCCGAGCGCCCCTCCTGCATGGCCGTGCTGCGCCACCCCTTCATTACCGCGGTGGACAGCAACGCGGACGCACACCGCGAGATGGGCGATGTGGTGCGCCGACGCATGAAGGACCTCGCCAAGATGAGGTGAGCGAGCAACAGCCAGCCGTCTCGTACACACGCACACACACGCCAATCCCCCAGGGCGTCGCGTGTCGGGTATATGTTGATAATGATGAACACACGATAGTGTAACTTTCTGTTTGTAGACCGCCCATCTTGGTGCTAGCGATGTCGTACGTGCCGTACGAGCCTTCGCCGCCGCCTCGGTAGGGCAGCAGCACGTGCTGCGGCGCACGCGCGGCGTCTCATATGCATGTGCACGTGCCACTGCCTTGAAGCCCCGTGCGTGCCATGCCGCTTCCGCTCCCTCTATCCCCTCCCATCCCCTCCCTGCCCCTTCCTCAAACCCCCATGCCCCCGGGTCAGGCGCCAGCACGTGCAGCGCCACGCGCTAGGTGGCGCCCACCACATCCACAAGCAGGGCGACCACGCCGCGTGCCTGGCGCTGCTGGCGCGGCGGCGGGCGGGCGGGTAGGACGCAAGGGCCTGGGCACGCGACCGGGCGCTGGTGTCGGAGGGGAAGTCATAGGCGGGCGGGGTGCGTGACGCATCCGGCTGGACCGTGGGCCCTCGGCGTTGCGCCTCCCAGCCCCCGCGCTGCCCTGCCGCCGCAAAACCGCCGCCCGCAGCGACAGCGCCTCCATGTTTCTGCGCGACAGCAGCAACCAGAGCGGCACCGGCACAGGCGTCGGCAACGGCCTCGGCCTCGGCGCGGGCCGCAAGTCGACGCAGGTGTACGGCCGGGAGTCGAGCAGCGGCTTCCGGCGGCCCTCGAGCAGCGGGCCGCGCAACATGCTGGGCGCCTTTGCTGCGGCGCGCAGCAGCCAGGCCAGCGGCGGCGCGGGCGCGGGCGCCGAGGCCATGCTGGACGGTGCGTGGGGCTGCTGGTATCACTGGACAACCAGCCATGAGTCGTGCACTTGGGCATAGATAACTGCGAAGCTACCGTACTCTGGTCCTAGTGGTGCCAGTCTGGTGCACTGACGGTGTGCTGATGGCCCTGGGCGTAGCCGGCCCTGCTTCATGCACCACGGCGCCCGCCACAGCTGCCACACGCACACATCATCACCTGGACACACGTCACTGCCGTGTCCGAAAACCCGCCCTGCTCTTCCTCACCCCGCCGTCCCCTCCCCCACCTCATGCAGCCGACGCCCCCGAGTTTGCCAGGTGCACCACTGCGCCCGCCGCGCGGTGGCGCAAGCAGGCGGCGGAGGCGCGGGCCGGCGACGAGCCGACGCCCCAGGGCGGCAGCCCGTGCGGCTCCGACTACCCCAACCTCTTTGAGGCGGCCCTGGGCGCGTGAGTGGCTGGCTGCGGGGCCGAAACACAGTTGATGCCGACGTGAACTGCTTGCATCCTGGCCTGGGCGCGTGGCGGGGGCGGGGAAGCTGTGCGCTGGGCTGCGTGGTACTGACTACACCTTTGCTAGATGCACCACGCACACCCTGCGCTCCACCACAACGGCAATACCCATGGCCCCTGTCCGTAGGACAGCCGGGCTGCAACGATGCCAGGCCCCAGTTGTGCCGACAGGAACGCTGTCGCCCTCCCTCCAATGCCCTCGCAGCGGCTGGTCCGCCTACCCCATTGGCTACGAGGCGCTCGGAACCGTGGAAGCCATGGGCGGCGGCGGCGGCGGCAGCGGCGCCGGCGCCGGCGTCAGCAGCAGGGCGCTCACAGTGCCGGCGACGCCGCCGCGGGCGGCACCGGTGGCCGCCGCGACCCGGCTCGTGGCAGCATGAGGGCCGGGGCCAGAGCGCTGGCGGGCGTGGTGACGGCCGCCCCTTGTGCCTGGGGCATGACACCAGGAGGCCCAAGGCGGGCGAAGCGCCGCTGCCTGGGCGATGGCGTTGCCTGGGCTCAGCCCGGGCGGCGGCGCAGCAGCGGCGGCAGCAGGAGGCAGAGGGACTGGAGAGGTCCGACACGTCCCTGGCCGGCGCTTGGCCATGTGCACGGTTTGCTACCTTCATCCATTCTAAATTTGACAAATCGCGCCCTCGTTGGCGGCGGCTGACAAACCGCGCGCTCTTTGGCGGCGGCCGGGCGGCGTGAGCGCGTGTGCGCGGCACCTGCATGTGGCGCTACCCCCACGTGTCACCGTGACTCCGTGACATCACCGTGATTCCGCGACATGACCGTGCGTGACTCCGTGACATCACCGTGACAGGCATTGCGTGGCACCCGGCTGGCCCGGTTTCAACGGTGCCCCCGTGGTCGCGCCTTGGCCGGGGCTTACACCAGCGCCAGCCGGTACCCCGGGCTGACCAGCGCGCTGGCCCGTCGGGCTCACGCACGCCCGACTGGCGCTGCTGGCTGCTGCCGGCCGTGGGGCGCAGGCGCCGGCCGGCATCGCTGGCGACGCAGCGATGGGTGGCAAGGCATAACGCATGTGTTAGGGACTGGTGCCGGCGTGCGCGCGTCGGGGGGCACGCGACCGCCTCGCGCCGCGGCGCCGGCGGATGTCGAGTTCTGGGGGCTCGCCCATCCATCGTGGCGTGTGCGGCTGCCGCGTGCAGGCATGCGCGTCCCGGCGCATCGCGCGCAGCACAAGCAGGCGAGCAGCAACGTGACGATAGCGCGAAGAAATGCAGCCCCTTGTGTTTTAAGCTACTAGCAAGCTACTAGCAAGCTACTGGCAACTATGGCTAGCGGCCAGTGGGATTGATGGCGCCAGGCGACGGCGCTCGCTCGCCCACGCGCGAGCTGCCCTTTATCGTGTATAGCTGCCGCATGCCGTGTGCCGCATGACGCAAAACCGCACAAGCTGCTAATAAGCGCGTCCGCCAGTCGAGCGGACGCCGGGCGCGGAGAAAGGGCGGGCAGATGCCGCGTGCCATGGCGTACGCTCGTGCCTTACGCGTGCCGCAAACCGCGCAAGGTTTCCGATGGCACGTCCCTCGTCGAGGCCACTGGGGCGGTGTGCGCGGCGCCCGTAGCGAGGCGCATGAGGACTGCGAGCGGAGCAGGCGGGGGTGTCGGGGAGGCGGGGGTGCGCAGCGAAGCGCAACGCGGCGTGGCGCGCCGGTCAGGCGCCGCAGCGCAATCGTGTGCATATGCGTGGCTCGCAATAAATTATGCATGCACTGTCCTGGCTGTGTGCTGCTGTGCAAAATGTGTGTGTGCGGGATGCGCCTTGCGCTGCGCAATTTTGCGGGGCTGGCGCTGTCGCGGCAGTGTGCAGCTGCTTGCTTCTCGTCATCAAGTCGGGGCTCGTGGGCTCGCCGATGCGGGCGGCCAGGGCTTAGACTCGTCCCCGTAGGGGCGCGAGACCCGAGACCCCTTCAATAGCCCCGGCGACAACCGCATAATGACCGACTGTTTGCGTCTGGTCTGGGTGGCCTCTTTTTGGGGCGAGCCATGCACCCATGCGCAGCTGGGGAGGTTTAGACTCGTTGTCGTAGGAAAATACTTCACGACACGTGACATGTAGGCGGTAGTGGCGGTGGGCAAGGCGTCGGCGGAAAGGGCGTGTGGCCGGCTTTCCGGGGTCAGCTGGCTGAACACAGGCAGGCGGTGACGGGGCCGCCCTGCCCATGATAAGCTAGAACGAAGTCAAAGTAGGAATATCTGCCCAGTCCTCACAAACGGGCGGTTCCTATGTACCGGGTACTGCTCCGCCCTGCTCTCCAGGAGCGCAAAGCCGTGCTCTTGGGTATTGGCGTCGGGCTGGGAGTAACGGTATTGTTTAGACATGAACATTTCCATCGGAATGGGATGAGGCCCCGCCCCACTCAGTCCTCCTGGTCCAGTCCTGGTCTGGGGCTGCCGGCCACCCCCACCGATTGGACTACTTCAGTTCAAAGCGTGGAAACGCTGGCGCCCTAGCACCCTATCGACTCACCGCAAGACGCGCCAGAAACTCGTCTGGGACGCGACCTCTGGCCTCTTCACACGGACCTGGCCGGGGCACGCTTGCCTACTGGTGTCCATGGCATCGCCGGGTGATGGCTGGAAACCGACCCGCAGGCCGCACTCCCAACAGTAGCGCAGGCAAAAGCGACGTAACCATATGTGCGCCTTTGCGCACAGCGAAAGGTTGCCAAGCAGGGGTAGCGATGTGAAGCCCGTACCAGACCCAAAGTGACATCCGTACTATGCCCTAAGACCCCCCGTCCACAGCGTGGCTGCCACTTCCAGCACGCGCCTACATCGTCTCGTGGATGCAAGTGCCGCAGTGGTGGCCACCCGACGAAACGGCGGAAACGGTCGCCCATCGCTGCCTTTGTTAGGACAAGTGGAATCTTTCTTAACATCCCAGCAGTGCCCGTTAATATGGTACTCTGTCGCACCACTCAAAAATCGGTATAACTTGAGCTCGCAAACGCCAGGATATTGCGTGGGAAGCAGCCACACAACGCAAGAAGAAGTCCGGCTTGAAAGCGTACTTAATTGCTTGCATTCGCGACTGGTGCCAGGATAAATCCAGGGACGGCGAGCCAGTCTGGCGTGGGTCGCTTGCCGCTTTGGCCGCCAAAACGATAGGACCGTAGTGAAGGCGGCAACTGTGAACTGCACACCTAAAACGCTACAGCGCGGTTCAGGCGAACATGGCAAAGGGCAACACGAAGCTTCCGGGGCTCTTGGCTTGCTTCTTTGGTGCAATTGGGCTCGCCGATGAGCCACAGTCGCGCACCAAAGCCACTGCGGCGGATGCGGAGAAGCCCAAGCAAACCACGTAAGCGGCGACCAGGCGGTCGGTCGGCCTTCATGTCGTGCCAACCGTGGATTCTCATGCGCCACCTCTCAGGCCCGACACCGACTGGCGGGACATGCCGCTGGTCCAGGGTTACAGCCTGATCGAAAGAATTGGAAAGGTACGTCGCGAGGCTTGAAGCGCACCCGCGCCCGCGCGCCGCCCGCTGGCCTTCTCAAGCCTGCACCCTCCGAGCTCGAGCTGCGCCTGCGCCGTCCATGCCTATCCCGTTTGCAGGGCGGCTTCTCGGAAATCTGGCTGGCACAGCACAAGGAGTCGCAGCAGATCGTGGCCATCAAGGTGGTGCAGCTCGCGTACGCGGACCTGGAGCCGGACGAGGTGCGCACGCCCTAGGGGCGGGTGCCCAAGCTGGCCAGGGCCTGCACTTTTGCGGTGTGGACTGTGGAGCCCTGCAATGCCCACGCCGCGGATGCTTTTGTCCGGGCCGCGGTCACACCCGATGCTGTGTTGGGAAGCATGGACGCGTGGTTGTGCATGTTGCCGCGCCCTGGCCGGCGTGGGCATGGCTGCGCTTTTCGCCATGCCTCGTGAGGTCGATGTGGGTCGATGTGGGTCGGCGCCGGTCAGTCGCGGACAGGCTGAGCCCACTAGCCAACCTGCATGTCCCCTGGCCCATGCGCCCGCACGAGCTCTTGGCGCTGGAAGCCTCAAGCTAGTCATGGCAACCCTCTGGTAGCGCGAACTCGTTTCACGCCCCCGCCCCAGGTGGCCACGCTGCTGGCCGAGGCCAAGTTCCTGCGGCAGCTGGACTGCCCCTACCTGCTAAAGTGCCACGAGACGGCCGCCACGTCCGACTGGCTGGTGCTGGTGCTCGAGTACCTCACGGGGGTGAGGGGAGGAGTGGAGGCACGGGGTTTTTGCAATGGGGCACCCGGTGGCGTCGTGCCGAGGCATGCCGCACGGGGCTGCACCGGGCTGGGCACCAGAACAACGCCCGCGATCGCGTGTGTTGCCACTGTGCTCACGTGCCGCGCTGTTGTCGTACATGCCGTACACCAGGGCGAGATGTTTGACCACATCCACAAGGTCCAGCGCTACACGGAGGCCGAGGCGGGCAAGCTGTTTGCGCAGGTGGGCTGGAGCTATGCGGCTGCGACACGGAGCAGGCGCAGCCCAGAGCTGCACCCCTTGCCCAGCAGCGCCCGGGTCGGGCCCCGTGTTGAGCGCATGCTGCGTTGCGGCGCCACAGGCCAACCGATACGAGCTGTCCTGCGCCGCCACGGCCCCTGCGCCGCTGTGCCGCAGATTGTGTCGGCCATCTCGTACCTGCACAACCTCAACGTCATGCACAGAGACATCAAGGTGCGGCAGGGGAAAATATCGGCAAGAAGATGTGTTGCCGTGTGGATAGTAGGCCACATAGCGCGATTGCGCTAACGCCGCCGTGCGTGGGTGCGCGGTGCCAGGGCCAGGGCAGGGCAACCAGGCGCTACCTGAAGGCAGCTGTGGGCTGGGCTAGCGGCTACCGTTCTGGAGCTCCAGAGCCTCCCGGCCGAAGCCCTCGTTGGCGGACCCTCCACTTCTGCTCCCCTTCGCAGCCCGAGAACATCATGTTCACGGCGCCCGTAGACGAGCAGCAGGCGGCGGGCAAGCCGCTCCGCATCAAGATCATAGACCTGGGCATGGCGGCTCAGCACTTGGAGAAAAAGGTGGGTACTGCGCAACTGCGGTCGAAACAATTTCAGCGACCCTGGCGCGAAAGGAGCACCCAGAAGCAGGAGCAGCTGCATGCCCAGGCCCCCGGCGGCGCAGCAGCGCTAGGCCGATCGCAACCGCTGCGCCCTTCCTCCTCATCCCAGCTCTCGTGTACCCCGCCCTGCGCCCCGCAGCCGCTGGTCGGCTGCATCGGGACCCCCGGCTTTGTGGCGCCAGGTGCGGCGGGGGATCTCGGGTGTTGGGTCACGGCACCACGGCACGGGCAACAACACGGCACATACCCACCCATCCACGTCGCAACCAGCACACCAGCTGCACCGCTCCCCTAGCCGCCCCCTTGGGCTGCCGAACCATGTCGCTGAGGGCCGCCCAGCCGAGCAGGAAGCTACCAATCGGTCGCACAGCGGGCGCTGACGCCTGCATCCCGCCGTCCCTTGCCCCCCTGCCGCGTGCCGCTGCGGGCTGTAGAGATCTGGCACGACAAGCCGCACACGGTGAGTGGAAAGTTCGGCCACATGGGATGGGATGGCTGGGTGGGGACACTGACCCCTCCCCAACGCTGCACTACCGCTCAAGCACGCCGCAGCCGGCTCTCCGTCACCATCCGTGCCGTGCCCTCCCCGTGCCTTCCCTCCCGCCAGCCTGCCATGGACATCTACTCTCTCGGGGTTGTGCTGTTCATCATGCTCACAGGTAGGCCCCGGGTTACCGATTGACACTATGGGGCTACTAATTGGTCCTCATATATAGGTCGAAAGTGCTGGTCATCATGCTCACAAAAGCGCCTGTGACTGGCGCTCGGGAAGTTGGTGCGGGGTGCGGAAGAGGCCGCATACCAGCACGGTAGGCCGCCAGCGCGGCTCGGTGGCGCTGGCATATGCACCGTCAGCCGCATCGTCCCGCCGTCGCCCCGGGTGCCCCCGCCATCAGGCCGCAAGCCGCACTCGCACGTCGACATCAAGAAGATGACGTACTGCGACAAGTGGGTTACGCGCGTGGCCCTCGTTCCGCACACGTGCTGATATGTTGTGTGTGGATGGCCATGGCTGGTTGTGCGTTCTGGGTTTGCAATTGCCACACGTGAACGCTTAGATGACGCGGGCCGTGGCGTTTGGTGGCGCGAACACGGGGGCCCCCACTGGTCAGGGCAGTGTAGCAGTCCCAGCTTACCCACAAGCTCTGTATAGGCTAAGCACATGGAGCATGGAACCGCGGCTGCTCGGCAGCTCCGCATCACACCCGCTGCTCGTCACACTTACCCCTTCAGGCCCATCAAGGACGCGCCCGGCCTCAAGGACGAGCGGTGAGTCGGAGCTGCACGAATGGGGCTTCGGTGACTCAAGCCGACCTCTAGGACACCCCCTCCTATCCATCCACCGGTCCCTAACCATCCTCCTCGCCTCCCCTCCCCTTCGCCCTGCCTCTCCCCTCCGCAGCTTCCTGTCGCTGTCGGCCCCCGCCAAGGAGCTGCTGCTGGCCATGCTTGCCGACGACCCCGCCGAGCGCCCCTCCTGCATGGCCGCACTGCGCCACCCCTTCATTACCGCGGTGGACAGCAACGCGGACGCACACCGTGAGATGGGCGACCTAGTGCGCCGCCGCATGAAGGACCTCGCCAAGCTCAGGTGGGGCGCTGGAAGCGCGCGGCGGGAAGGCCCTTGCCACCCAGCGCATGCCCTTGAAGTCGCAGCTGCCGGCGTCGCCTTTCAACCCCCCACCTACCACCCGTGTGTCAGCGAGTGTGCGGGGGAGCGGATGCGCAGAGCTCATCCGATGGGGCTGGACGGGGTTTGCAGAGTTCAGGCGTGCAGAACCTACAGCTGCAGGCTCCGTGCCCTCCATGCAACACGATAGAGCCGCTCCGGAGTAGATTGTAGCCAGAGCAATGCTCAGAACTGCCCGCGTCGGCTGCTGCACCGCTCTGGCTCTCCCACGCTGGCTGGGACAAGCGGCAGCACCTGCAGCGCCACGCGGCCGTTACCGCACATGCCTTGAAGCCCCGTGCCGTGCCGCTGTACCGCCCTTTATCCCCAAGCTCCTCCTGTCTTCCCCTGCCGTTGCCTGCACTTGGATCTTTGTCACTGCTCTCGCGACCTCTTGATTCCCCCCTCCGCAGGCGAGAGCACGGGCAGCGGCACGCGCGCGGCGGCGTCCGCGGGGAGGAGGGCAGCTACGAGGCCTTCCTGGCGCTGCTAGCCAAGCGACGGGCCGAGGGCGGCCGCAGGTGAGGGGGCAGGACGGCAAGGGCCGGGTGCAGGGGCAGGGCAGGAGGGCCAAGCGGAGGGCGGGGCGCGACCGCAGTTGGGGACGTGTGCGGGTTCGGGAAGGGGCTGGGCAGGGTGGGACGGCCAAGCGGCGAGCGGTGGGGCGGCCAGGCTGCCGCAAGGGGCGACGGCCTCGTATTGGTAGCCGCACGGCAGCGGTGGACTGCCGCAAGCCCGCAGCACCCTGGATCAGCCGGAAAGCCCGCTAGCCGTTAGGGAAGGGTCAGCTCAGCCACCCAGCCCCAACGGCGGCTCCCCTGCTGCGCCCCACTCCGCCCACTATAACGCCGCACGACCCAGCCCGGCTGTCGGCCCACGCTTTCCGTTCGGAGGTTGCAAATTGACTCGCAACTGTTCTTATGCCGCCGCCCTCCTGAACGCGCCCTCCCGGTGTCGGCTGTCACCCGTACCCCCGCGCGATGCCGGCAGCGACACGGCGTTTGGGTTTGACCGCGAGACAGCGGGCGACGCCTCCAAGGTGGGGCCCGGCGCCAGCAGGATCTCAATGCAAGCCAATGGCGCCGGCGACGGTGGAGGCTTCGCGGCGGGGCGCCCCAGCCTGGCCCAAGGCGCCGACAGCCTGGCAGGTGCGCCTCTTTGGGCGTTGGGTCTTGGGAGGGCGCCCACGCAGCTGGGTGGGGCGCTCGTTGCCACACACAGGGCCCGTGCCTGGTTGGGCCAGTAGGGCCTGCCGCTTCGCTGCCGAGCGCCGCAGGAGGAGGTTGGCCCCCGCCGCTCTCCGTGTGCCCCGCCTGTGGGCCGACCCCGGGCCCACTCCGCCTGCCCCCTGCTGCATCCGGAAACCGGCAACCCACGCGCTCGACTCCCAGCGCAGCGCCACCGCACCCCACCACCGCTGCCACCCAAACGCCTCTGACCGGTTCACGTGCCCGCCCTGCTCTTCCCTGCCCCGCCGTCCTACCCCACTCGCCGGCAGCCAACGACCCCCGCCTCCCGCGCTGCACCACAGCCACCGGCACGGCTGCCACTCGCACGTTGCTGCCGTGTCGCTAGCCCGCCCTGCTCTTCAATTCCCCCGCCGCCCCTCCCCGCCCCCGGCAGCCGACGCGCCCGAGTTCCTGCGTTGCACCACCGCGCCCGCCTCGCGGTGGCGCAAGAAGCAAGCCAAGGCCAAGGCCAAGGCCAAGGCCACGGCCGAGGGCGGCAGTCCGGAGGGCGGGAGCCCCGAGGGCGGCAGTCCGGGCATCTCCGGGTACCCCGGACTGGACGAGGCGGCGCTTGGCGCGTAAGTGCACGACCTCACATCGAGATTAGATATGTGTGCGTGATATGAAGCTGTGTCCGGTACTGTGAGCGGTGCCAGAGGGCGGCAGCCAGCGGCACCCTTGGGGATCGGCGCCCGGGCCTGGGCGAGCAGGTGCTCCCCCGGGCGGCGGTGCCGGGCTGAGCGCCATGCCGTGGGTGTTGCGCCAGTTGGGCGCTACACGCTGCCATGTGCCCTGCGCCGGGGTCCTACGAGGAACACGATGACACTATTGTCCCCTGCCTGTTGATCGCACCCCCGTTGCATGTCGCTCCCCACAGCGGCTGGTCGGCCTACCCCATCGGCTACGAGGCGTATGTCGCAAACGCCGCGGCCCTGGGCGGTGGCGGCGGTGCCGGCCAGGGCACGGCTCCCAAAGCGGCTGGGCAGCCCCCGCCGTCCGGCATAGCGGAGCCGTGAGGGCTGCTGGCGCGGCTGGCGTAACCGGGGCCGCTGCTGCCCTAGGCGCCGGAGCGAGAGGGCGCTCCGCCGACAACGGCGTCCCGAAGGAGGTGCTGCTCCGCCTGGACGGGGAGACGCTGGCCGGACACGGGCCGGACAGCGCTCGGCCGGACAAGGGCGGACACGGTCGGCGGCGAAAGGCCCAAGGTCCGTTGGGGCCAGGCTGACGGCGTGCGGTCCGTGGGCTGGCTGGGTCCTTAAAGGCTGGGGCAGCGACACGGACCCAACTGAGGACATCGCAGCGGCGCGGCGCGAGGCAGCGCCTTGTACACATGACGCATGGGGGGCACGAGAGGGCGCATGGGGCATCGTGTGCATGGATATGATGAAACCGAGCGGACGTCAATCTCCCAGCTGGCTGCCCACGGGGCACCTGAGCATAAATTTCGGACTGTGCGTGGTCTCCGTCGGACGGCGCCTAGTAGCCAATAGCATGAAGCAGCTGTATGGGGCCGGCAGCCGCCGTATTGTGTCGCGCTGTGCAATGTGCGTGTGTTGTGCGTTGATTCCTGGGGTTGCTAGGAGGCTGGGCCGCCTCTTTGCCCAGTGGAGGGGTCGCACACGCGCGGCGCCGCCTGCCTGTCAAGCGCGCGGCAGCTTGTGGGGTGTGGGGCACGAGACGTGCCATGCGTTCACCTGGCGGCTGTGTGGGAGGGCTCTGTGGTGCGCGGTCTTCCCGAGTGGGGGAGTGGCGTTAGTTTCTCGGGGCTCTCGTGGCCTATCTACGGCCCTGCTGCCATGTGTTGGTGGTGGCGCCGGCAGCGGTGGCGTGGCTTCCTCGTCGGCAGGCTGTGGAATGTGGGGCTGGGCCTAGGCAGTGGTGTGCACGGGTAGCGGGGACGTGTGTGGTGATCGATGCATGCACGCGGTGCGGTGCGTGGCGCATTGCCGGACTGGGTTGGATGCAGGTGCGTGCCGAGGGCAGCCGGGCAGCGTGCCCCGATGCACGGGGGCGGGGGCGCCTGCTGCCGCGGCGTGTGGTATGCAGGGGCTTGGGAATGTCTGGTGCGGCAGCACAATCGTGTGCTGTGGCTGTAATTGTGGAGGATGGTTGATGCCAGAGACGAGCAGCGTGAGAGCGGGGTTGACGAGCTTGAATAAGTCGCGAGCCTGTGGCCGAGCCGGTGGGCGTGGGCGGTGGCTGTCTCGGGCGTGCAACGACAGCGTGAGGAGCAGCGGACGGAGCGGCGGTGCGCTCTTCACATGGAAGCAATGAAGCCGACAGAGCTGAGGAGGAAAGGGACGAGGATGTGCGGCTGCATGCGGCGCGCTTGGCGCCAGGACGGCACCGCCGGATCCATCTAGTGGTTGCCGCTGTGTCCTTGCTGCTGATGTGTGATCGAACTTTCGTTGCCTGCTGTGCTGCGGTTGCCGTATGGCTGCTCGCAGCATGTTGATGCCTTGGGCAGAAGCTGACCGGCTGTTGGCATTACTCAAGTCAAATTAAGCTGCTGCAGCCTGCGGACCAGACAGGGTACACCTACGGTGGCGGTGAGGTGCGCGGCGCTGTAGGTAGCAATGCTAGCTGCTGTCGCTTTCATAGCTCGTATGTATCTGAACCGGTGGCATAGGCGGCATGACCCGGTGGCATGGGAGGGCATGGACGTGAGCAACTCTGTGTTCCGGAGCTCGACAGCATGGGCTGCGGCGGGCGCCAGGTACATCGATGGCCTTCAACTGATAATGCCAGGCGGATAGTCTACAAGTGGCCGGGGATGAAGTCGTGGCAGGTCCTCGGCAGCCGGCAGAGCCCCTGTCCTGTCCTGGGTCAAACCTCCCCAGCTGCGCATGGGTGCATGGCTTGCCACAAAAGAGGCCACCCAGACCAGACGGACACCGTCGGTCATTATGCGGTCATAGCTGGGACTGTTTGAGGGGTCTCGGGCACACCGATAAGTTCCCTCACCCCACGGGCCGGACCTAGCCGCCCGAACTGCCTCCGCGGCAGGACCATATCTCCTCACGTAGGCGGCCGCTAACGCACGCCGCCGCTGCTGCCGCTCTAGCTGTGTCGCGGCCGCTTGCGGCGGCCGCTACCA